>CM069448.1:66417958-66552561 GCA_035610835.1 Ophiura sarsii
GGCCTAACATTTCAAAAGTACCTCAGTTTCTTACTCTTAGCCCTCAATAAATGACAACCAGACAATTAAGGTAGCCAGTGACGGACGCCAATGGATGCTGTTTTGACACGCTGAAGTGTTTGAACGAAGAATTGCCAATATAACATATGGATTTAATACTCCATTTATATTACACTTTACTTGCTATTTCCTAACACTCAAAACACTCGTACGTTAACAGGTACAACCATTAAGGGCTCAAATCCTCAACACTTTCCACTTGACTTTTAAATGTCCTGACAACTTATGGACTGACCAAAAGGTTGTTTCCAATTTAATCATCCACTCATGGTCACTTATTAGGTTAGCTATAGTAAACAAGCTGGAATGCTGTATAAGGGTTTGTATACAGATTTGTTGGGGTGTTCCTACTTTATTTTGAAATAAGATTTTTATTTTCAAATTTCCTTTGAAACCAAAAAAACACTAGAAATTGACAAATATCTATGACTTCCTTTCCAAAAAGTCATGTACCGGTACAAATCACCTTAAGGTCTCTCTCCTTTTAACAATGAATTAGTATTGAAGATAGGGTTATAAAAGGCACAAAACCCTCATTTTCTATTAACCCGAACCCCTATGTCCCACCCACTAAGCCACAGCCTCAGCTATACATGTAGTCTCGGTTGACTATGTCATCGAAAACCGACAGCACAGGCGATTGGAGATGGACTTAGGATTAGCATTTTTTGGAATTAAGGGGTTTATGGTTAACAAACACTGACAATATTTAAGATTAATATACTTGTATAGATCAACCTGTCATGAATAATATAACACAACATAGTTACTTGTTATCATTATTACCTATATTTTGTAAATATTGATGTTACTGTGTAATTATATGTAACATTGAATTAATACGAATTTAGAATTTAAAAAATATATATATATATATATTTTTTAGAAAATTGAGAGTGCATCTATGTGACAAATGAGTGTGCCTAAAAGCAATATAGATGAGGTGACATTTGTTGACATTTAGGACGCCCTCTGTTGGTTTGAGACAAAACACACCGGGCAAGAGTTCCTATAGTTTACATAGGCCAGATCAGGTTTCTAACTAGATTGTGGTGTCACAGCAAATTGTTATCAAAACTGTCTTTAAACTTGCTTAGGAATGCTATAAGCTATCGCATTTCACAAAAAAAACTAAAACTAAATGAGTTTTACAATTCATTAGAAAGAAATTTCATGTTGTCTTCATTAACTTTACTGTATATTCTGCCTGGAGGGAAACAACAGAGGGTGTCCCATTTGTAAATACATGACATCATAGGTCACCTCATCTATAGTATGGGTTGCTGATTTTGCAGAACAGTAGCAAGTTTTCTGTTTCCCTTACAAAACTGTATGTTTGCAAGTCTTTATTTACAGTTTCATGTTACTGCGCAAAATGCATGAATATAAAACCACTGAAAATGTGTATAGATTTTGCAGGTGTCTATGCTGGCGTTTAGTCAAGTCTTATTAAACCCAAGCATTACACAACCCTTGCTAAGTAATTACACATCCACTAACACTCAAACCTTTCCTCTTATATTCAGACTACAAGTCTCCTGACAATGTATTGACCATAATGCACTTATCAATTGCAGTCCCGGCCCCAGGGGACCCGGGGCATGGCGGGAACTATGTGGGGACCGTACGCAAACGTACAAAAAACATGGCCTGGCTATGCGGGGGCGTGTACCCGGGGCGTACAAAACGTGCCCCCGCTAGCCGGGGCGTGCAGCCGGGGCATAGCGGGGACGTACATTACTGAAAAAATAGGCCGGGCATTGTAGCAGAGGCGTACGCTAGGGTACACGAATGTACACCCCGGGGCATAGCCAGGGCGTACACATACATAGCAGGGACGTACGCTAAGGTACAAAAAATGTACACATAGCGGGATGTACGCTAAGGTACATATCATCCACACAGGGGCATAGAGATATAAAATACAGACATGCACTATATTAAACTTTGAAATTAGTCACCGCGATTGATCAATGCCTGGATTTTCTACCATGACTACGGTAATCTTAGTACAATTTGACCATATATAGTGCTTTTGCCTGGAATAATGTACACGGTAGGGCCCGGATAGATAGACAACCCCTACTTGCGGGCCCGTAAGTCAGGGAGGGGGAGCCCACCCCCCCCCCCTAAATTCCCCCTCCCAAGTCCCCAAGAAGGTCCAAAATCCCCCTCCCAAGTCAATTAGATCAATCATCATGTTGTCGGTCCATTTTTAAAACTTAAATACTGTTTGTTCATAGGCCTTGTTCATAATAAATAAATTGGATCAAAACTTTCCAATGTTGCCGGTGGGTACGCATGATCTATCAAAAATAAAGCTACACAATATGATGTCCATAAAGTGATTTTTTGACTCGATTCATTTCTAGTTGACAACACACTGAGATAGATCATGCCAACATTATAGTAGTTTTAATTTTAGGCCTCTGGTAAGTTTTATTCTGGAGCACTGTATAAACTAAACTATTCACAAAACCATATAGTAGTGAACGGTAAATCATGAAAATGCTCACAGTGAACCGTGTAACATGATAACGTTTCGCTAATATTGGCCCGGCTGTCTGAGGCCGGGCGTACACTATATGGGGGGCCGGGACCGTACGCCGTCGTACACTTTGTCCCGGCTATGGGGGGCCGGGACTGTAACGGGAGCGTACAAAAAGTGGTGCCCCGCCCTGCGGGGACCGTACACGACTGTAGCCGGCGGACATAATTTTTCCCATTTTTTATTTAACCCCCTCCCCTGTTCTTCGTTCCATCCCCACTGCCACGTTCTAGGGTTAGGGTTAATACGACACCACACAGTGCATTTCTATAACCCTGACCCTACTACATCTCACAGAAACATCACAGCCAGCACCACTTGGCTTGCGCGCGCACAAGTTCTATCTCATGTAGCACTAAAATACGGGTATATATGGTCTCCAATTTTTTAGCCTGTGAACATTCTCCCTTCTCAGATTGACACCTACAGATTTGACCTATTTTGATACAAATTTATCAAAATTATTTGCTCAAAAATTCAATTTGTTAAAAGTTTTTCACAAGTGACTACAGAATTGAGAACCCACTTTCAAAATTGTATACAATTACAGCATGGTCCTGATGCATGAACAACCCACTCTGCTGGGCATAACCAATACATTTTGGAATAGTCTTATACAGGCATATTCCATTCCAATCCACTCTGCCAATGCCCCTCGACAGGCGCCAACCAAACACCAAAATTCAATAACACTACATGTTGGCCTCTATATCTATTCCACCATACACCGCCGCCATCACTTGATGAGCGCTTGATGGGCGTATAGTCTAGGCCCTACAGACAATCGCACACCTTGAGAGTCCCATAAGAACTTAGATTCATCTTTAATGTAGCAAATCTGACGCCGCCCGTTGCTAGTATCCTTGCGTGATTACCCTGTGGTGGGCAGGAGACGAGCAACTTCGTCGTTACCGTGACGATGAGTTTTGAATATTTCATTGTGCTGGATTCAGCGGCTATCAATTTAGACTCACAGCCATTTAAAGGATGGCATGGGGAATTGCAAAATAATTATGTAACTGAAAAACCACTTAATTTCGCGAGGGATTTAATTTCGCGAAGTGTGGATTCACCAAATAAATACCCACGAAACTGACAATTTTGCATTGAAAGTAACAGTAACACTTTTCAGATACGCGAAAACTAAATGCCCGCAAAAATAGCAGTCATTTCAAATTCACGAAATAAAGTATCCGTGAAATTAAAGTGTTTACAGTATTGGGTCCGAAGACGACGATGATATCGATGTCGATGATCTCATGTCGATGATCTCAATCATATTCATCAATAGATTGATACAGTGCAGCACTGCCATTATCTTTCTTAGGTAATCTATTATGAGAATCTAGAAAATACAATTTTTTTTAACAGTTTTACCCCAGAATTCATTTAAACATCAACTGCTAAACAAGATAGTTATAACATAACGTACCATATTAAACATAATAAATAATATATATAAGGCGCTATTTCATCTAGATCATAGCTCCTTTATTATAATTTTGATGACCCCCGCCATGTTAGATTTGTGTTTATATAATCATTTAATAGTCAACAAGCTATCTCAATGTGCATGCTATTGCGCTCTATCTACAGGGTGTCCCAGAATGATTTAAACCGGCAACGGTGCATTTATTTAGCTATGAATATGATTGTAATCAGTCAAAGTGCTTATGATTCTAACATCTACATATATTTGAGGAATTTTGAATTTCTTAAATCAGCCGTTTCTGACAGAAATTGTGGAGCTTCTCGAAAAATAATGAATTCCAAGTTTGACCAAAATGATCTCTTTTGAAAACTCATAAAATAATTGACCATGTTCTGTACCATGGTTCAATTTAAATGATATGCAGGTACTTTGCTGTGTCCTCTCTTTTAATTTCCACTACATAATTAATAGATATCAACTGTTGGCGATGTTTTATGAAGCAATATTTGAATGGTGCGAAGGAATGTTCTGCTTGGGTGATTGATAGCACACTTTCTAAAACAGCCATTTTGAAGTTAGGTGTGAGTTTTAGCAATTGAAATACGCTAACAAGTTTTAAAAAACTGTTTTCACCAATTTTCAATAATGTCATGCCATGTCAGAACGGATAAAGATATTTTATCGAAATCAACAGAGCAAGTAACAAACATGCTCCTTATCATATGTGATGCGATCTGTGAAAACCCGCCACATGGTGGGATTTTTCATATTGAAGATATATATATCATAAGAAAGCTGAAACTGTGCTGATTACAGAACTGTTTCGATCATTTTTCTACGATCACTACAAAAAAGTTATGAGTGAATGATGATTGTGATGTCATAAAAAGCAAAAAATCATGAAAACAGGCCAAAAGATACATAGTGAAATTTCATAAAAGATGATGACACAAAGTAATGGACATTAATTTTCTAAACAAATCTTTAATTTTTTTTTAATTTAAAAAAATTAAATTAAACATTTTACCCATAATCCCTAGTTCACATTTTGCGACATACGACGGGTTTTCGCAGATCGCATCACATATTGCAGGCATTCAATTTAGACTGCAATGTTTTTTTGATATTTTTGATATTTTTTCAAACACGGTATCAATCATTCTGGGACACCCTGTATATCAATCCAACAACTTGATGCTCCCTGATGCTGCCATCTTCTTCAAATCTCTAGGCTTAATACTGTATGCCATTGCTATTTGACTTGTCTTTTCTATACACTTTGTGAATGATGTATTACACCTCGTGGGGCTGCTTATCTGCCGCAGAAAAGGCATCGTTATTTACCAAGCCAGCGCCAAATGTGTATCGTTTAGAATGTCAAATACCAGATGACCCACATTTATTCAAAATGCAAGCCCTGTTCTAGAGTTGCAGGTGAACAGGTTTGGATAATGTGCGAGTTCCGAGTTGCGAATTAGAGTTGTGAGTGCGAGTTGCAAGTTAGAGTTGTGAGTGCGAGTTGCGAGTTGAAATGTGCGAGTTGCAAGATGGATTTTGCAAGTTCGAGTTGCGAGTTGAAATGTGATTCGACAAATCGCAAATATTAACTTGCAAAATCAAACTCGCAAATGGCACATTTGAACTCGTAAAAGTCAACTCGCAAATCTAAACTCGCAACTCGCAGAGTACCTTCACCCCAGGTGAACAGGCAGGCCCTTTGAAGCATATAGAATCAGCTTGGGATATTTCCCTAAATTTTAACGAATTTTCAGAAATTTTCAATTTAAAATGTTTTAAAACTTTGAACCTTTTAAGGTTCAACACTTTCCATGCGGCTATTGGTTTTACTATATAGCCTACAAAACAGATTTGTCAGAAACCTTTCCAAACTTTTTAGGTCTATCCAAGGGATTACTGAATCAATACTAGGCATGTTTGTACTTATTTCAATGCATTTCAAATGGGGATTCCAAATATGGTAATGAAATTCAACAATTTTGATATATTTGAAACATTTTGTGATTTTTTTTAATGTCGTCTGCAGAAGCCTGCACATAGAAAGAATTAAAGGCAGAACGATTAACTAGAATTGTGCAGTTACTGGCTGGAACAAACAGTTTTCAATGAAAGGTGTCGACTAGGATGTCTCTGCCTCAATATGACCTTTGACCTAAGTTTGAATCTTTATTCAGACAAGAATTAATTGGATATTTATTGATGAAAGATTAAAAGGTGGTTTCATTTCAAATCAACTAAAATAAATTGCATGTTACTTTAAAATCACATCCTTTAACACTTTCCACGCGGCAGGCGTCTGCAGACGACAGTTCCAAAATTGGACAAAATGTTTTAAAAATGTAAAGATTATTGAATTGCATCCCCATATT
The DNA here is from genome assembly GCA_035610835.1 of Ophiura sarsii. Taxonomy (NCBI): domain Eukaryota; kingdom Metazoa; phylum Echinodermata; class Ophiuroidea; order Amphilepidida; family Ophiuridae; genus Ophiura; species Ophiura sarsii. Next base: position 66,424,386 of record CM069448.1, read on the forward strand.
TGGAATCAACATGAGAAATGCACTAAAATAAGTACAAACATGCATAGTATTTGTTCAGTAATCCTTGAGATATACTTAAAATTTGGGGAAAAGTTTTTGAAAAATATGTTTTGTACATGCATGACATGGTAAAACTAATAGCCGCGTGGAAAGTGTTAACATTTATTCATGAACACTTGAGTTAGACCGTCCATTCCTAAACCTAGAAATCTTTCCTAGGGCATGCTATCACAACATTATAACACATAATATTACTGGCTTACCCCGTATTAAACACGCACATAGTGCAGCTAAGCTAATAACGACAGATATCATTTCAAATGTACGATTTCATTAAATGGTCATAACCAACGGTGGGTGAACCCCGGCCTATATCGGCATATACTGATGTCGGTCAGACTGCTATTAAGTTATGGGCTTTAAAAAAAGTATGCCTCTTGCGATCTCCGAAAATCTCCCGCAAAATTATCCCCTTAAGTACTGTACTCACTCTGCATACACCAAACTGTGGGTTGAGTACATTGTATTCCTCAACTGATTTTTAAATCCTATTTATTTGATCAAGCGCTTTATGCTATCTGCGCATTTTGTATCCCTCAGGAAAAGGTCACTTCATAAAATGGACACTATAGCATTATAGCTTTGCATCCTTTTGATATATTTACTGGTGACCATGAGTTTGTAATTTTTAAATTGGGATGGCTATCATTTTATGTTTCAAAGAAAAATGATCTTGGGGAAATGTCAATGGTATTTTGAAACAGTCACTTCTCTTCCATACAACACCCAAGGGCTGACATTACTTAGAATAGGAGGCCAGTTAAACATTTTGATATGCAGTAGAACATATTTGTGCAATGATAATCAAGTTGGAAAAGATGCAAATAAGCAAGTTAAAGTCGTTTGATTGAGGTCAACGATAATTCAATTGAATAATATAAAATGAGGGAAATTAGTTTAAAAAAATGATAATAAATATGGTATATGAAAAGTTGACTGACACAAAGAGATACAGAGAGCAAGGACTGCGCTGACTATTGCACTAAAAATGTACAGTCTTATCGCTATCAGAACAACACTGAGGTGTTTTTGTTTTTCTCAACAAATATAAGTAGTTTGTGTGTAGTGAACAACTTGTTTATAACAGCCATACAGTGTGAAATGTGAGTGACCATCGAGTGTTTATAACCTCTTTCCCTATTTTATCACCGAGACAGAAACAGAATCTCAAGTGGTCAATTTGTCAGTCACGTTATCTCCGCGCATCACTCATCCATTTCTCAAAAAGGTTGTTTTTGAAACTTTGTCATGCACTTCTCCCCCCCCCCCCCCCCCCAACAAAATAGAACAGATCCCTAGAAGGCATAGTGTTATCTTTTGGAGTACAAGACACAGGGGTGGTACTCACATCAAAATTCTTTACTGAGAAGTGCGGCTGACAAGAACCCCCTCATCGCAACTCTTCATTAGTTCACGAGGGTAGCATTGTAAACCTCAGCCATACACTTTGACCCCTGTTTTAGATTCAGACAGGTCTTCAAATCAACATTTTCACAATAATGTCATAAACACTCTAAAGATTAATTATTTATAAGAAACTCAAACTCCCAAAAAATCACCCTCAATTAGGTTTTGGGCTATTTCTCAGTTTGAAGCTCTGCCCAATTCCGTCTGGTTTCGGTAGAACACGTCGCATATGGGTGAAATGGAGGAAAATTCTTGTTGAATAAATCAGCCCATGAGAACTGTTCACAAAGACCCCATTTGAACCCTAACAACAATTTGCAAGGTATACCATGTCAGACTTTAGGTGCTCTTTTATATAAGAACCATATTCCACTGATGACCAGTTCACCCATTCACCAGCTAGTATGAGATTCTGGTCCCATTATATGGTCCTGGACCATTTCAGTTTTGAAAATTAAGAATATCCTACTAGCTTTATGCTATTTTTATGGAAATGTAAAGCACAATGTTTGTTTAGCATAGCTTTATTCCGTTTATGCTCCTAGACCATAATATCGGTCCAAAATCTCACAAAAACCATTCACCACATTCGAAAAACCTTGGCCGCACACACAAACCCATCAAAAAGTTTGGTTTCCCCTTGCTCCCACCGCTGATTAAATCTAGATTCCTGGAAGGCATACTGCTACATGTGTGGTGTAGCATCTTGTCAGCCTTCTTCGATAATTGCTTAACTCCCTTTTCAGCGAAATTGAGCTTTTTGCATAAATCATGACTTCTTTACATTATGCACATGCTGTAATAATAGGCCTACCTAAAGTCATTGACCAATCAAAAGTGTTTATAAATGCACAATTTCATTTCTGCCCAAGTCAGCATTGTGAGTTAGGCAGATTGTAATAATTACGTAAAATGTTTCAAATGGGTCATATTAACTCATATTAGGCCTATAACAAGCCACATTTCACTTAAAGGTATATCCCCAACCTAATTCTATCCAACAGTTACTGCTCCTGTTGGAATTCACCCGCACTATTCATGGTGCCTGTCAACATATCGTCAGCCTGCTTCGATAATTGCCTAACTCACTTTTCATGTTTTTGTTGCTTTCTAAAAAACTAGGAAAAATGAGTTAGGCAATTATCGAAGCAGGCTGACGATTTGTGATCATCTTTTTTTTTAGTACACAGAACGGGAAGGAGCCAGCACAATTCAGGTGACTATAGTCTTACAGTGCAGGTAATACTAATTGCCACTTTGCACTTGATATAGGCAGGTACCAATTGACCTACAAAGTGTCCTGTGCAATTTAGAGTAATTGGCTACACGGTCATTTGATAATAATTGCATGCTATTAAAGTAAGATGCAGTTAACCACTTTCCATTAGGTGATCATATATAATGAATAAGCTTCCGTAAAAGTACAATTTGTGATCTCTAACCCGTAAAAGGATCACTTAGTGAATCCCAACCCATAAAAGTGATCAATTTGTGATCTCCAGAGCACATAAAAGTGATCAATTTGTGATCTCCAGCCCATAAAATTTGATCAATTTGTGATCTCCAGCCCATAAAATTTGATCAATTTGTGATCTCCAGCCCATAAAATTTGATCAATTTGTGATCTCTAACCCATAAAGTTAATGAATTAGTGATCTCAAACCCATTAAAGTGATCAAAAGAAAAACAATTAAAAGAAAAACAATACTCTGAATTCATTATGAAATATAAACGTTTATTTACAGAACAAGGTTTCAAGAGATGACATTTTTCAGTTGTTGCTTTAAATTTCATCTGCAGTCCGACCCAAACTATCACAATGAAGCACTTCTTGGTAAATGATGTGTCACAATGGACGCAAGTAACATAAGGTTGACCTCACACCAAAAATCGGGGGAACTGACATCCGTGGTGCGCAATACGCAAACTCGACCTCAAGGCTCTAATTGGTTAGAGGCATTTTGTGAGCTTTCAAGCATGCGTATAGTAAGCTGATCGAAGTCCACCCGCATATGTCGGACTCTGGGTCGGACTGTGGCCAGGAGAATATGTGCCGTAGGCCCATTGGGTCATAGACTCTTGGTAGTTTGTACTGACCCACTTCTATATGCTGAGACGATGGTTATTTTACTATGGTGTGTATGGGCACCCCCCCCCCCCCCCCCCCCCCACTTCTTTTTCAAATCACAAAGGGCTTGTATCTCAAATATGTCTGCAGTCCATAGATTGAAATAATGCACATACAAAAGTATATTTCATCATCTTTAGTATGTCCCCTTTCCAACTTGTCCCGTCGACACATTTGCATGTATACACAGCATTGGGATGCATATACTTTTGCGTTACTTCCCCCCCCCCCCCCCCCCCCTACTCTGACAGAAAATAATTAAATTGCTTACCTGTTATTTGTGTACATGTCAGTCAGAAGGTGGATACATGTAAAGAGAAAAAAAGAAAGAAAATATACATTTAATTAAATTATGTAATTGACAAACCCCTGCAAACTGTAATGGCTCCATGGTCCAGGTTATGCTGTATGGACTATAACTACTCGGGTCCAGGTTATGCTGTATGGACTATAACGAAACTGGTACTAATATCATGAATATCTTACCAAAGTAGTGACACATTTTAGCAACTTGTATAGCAATGTGAGAAGTATAGATTCCAAGCTGCAAGTGGTTCAATACCTCGCCTCAGGCTTGGGATCGCTTCACCACAGAAGGTAGAAACTGGGCACGAAACTTGTGCTCATATTTTATGTAAGTTACAGTCAAATTTGTATACAGCCTGTGTAGCAACGTGACAAGTATGAACTATTAACTCCAAATTATAGCTGCAAGTGATTGAACACCTCGCCTCAGGCTCGGGTTCGCCTCACTGTGGCTTGGGCACGTAACTAGTGCTTATATTTTATGTAAGTAGTCAATATTTTATACAGCCTGTATGTGACAAGAATGAACTATAACTCCAAGCTGCAAGAGGCTCTACACCTCGCCTCGGGCTTGGGTTCGCCTCACTGGGGCATGGGCATGAAACTAGTACTACTATTTTACCAAAGTATTCACACATTTTAACAGCCTGTATAGCAACGTGGTTCCATACCTCGCCTCAGGCTTGTGTTCGCCTCACTGTGGCCTGGGCACGAAACTTGTGCGAATATTTTATGTAAGTAGTTACATTTTTATTCAGCCTAAACGTGACAAGAATGAACTATAACTCCAAGCTGCACTAGCTGCAAGTGGCTCTACACCTCGCCTCAGGCTTGGGTTCGCCTCACTGTGGCCTGGGCGCGAAACTAGTGCTACTATTTTACCAAAGTAGACACACAATTTTTTAAATGTTAAAACAGCCTGTATGGCAATGTGTCAAGTATACGTCTCCGGAATCTGTGTATAATATATCATCTTATACAAAACCACTCCATTTCTAGAACAGACAAACCGTAACTTAATCTCATATAGATTTCCTGTCATGTAACCAATCGAGCCAAGATCTTCAGCCGGCTGTCGGGCCGACCAGCCGGCAGGAACCCTGCTCCAAAATGTCAAATGTTTACAACTCTAAACAAGTTCAAAGTGTCATCCGTTTTTATTTCTACAATATCTTGATCACGTACTATACTTCAAGCTGTCCATACGGGTATGAACAATTATGGTTACGGCTACAAAAAAAGTAAGTTTGTTTCCTCTGGTCATCACCTACATATCTTTTTCGTTTCGTTTCGATCACATTTAGGATTTTTATTTTAAATTTGCATTTGCAATAGGATAACATTAGCATTATCAAGAAAAATCATCATTTTCAAAATAATTTTTCATCATCTTTCAATATATTAAGATGAATTCAAATCAAATGAAAACTAATGAGTGCCTTTGACCATGCATTCATTTTGAAGGGCCAGTTATTGCAGTTTATTTTTGGCTAATTTAATATTTGATTTGGACCCTTGATTCTTAGAATACAAATTATCACACATTTTGCAATTTATAGCTATATTGACCTGTTGCATACAGGATACCTAGCATACCAAACGGACCGCAAACTTTCCCATATCGCATCACAATTTTTCTCCCAAAAAATGTGTCTATTGCGATAGAACTTTCAAAGTCAGGTGCAAAATTGCGATACAAGTTTTCCAAATTAATGTTACTGCCAAATACAAATTTCACCCCATCAAAAGGAAAGGGAACCCATTTTGTAAAATGAGGAGCAATTTTGCATCACAAGGAAAACCGACAAAGTTAAAGAGAACTGATACCAGTAGATGCCTGATAGGACACTGAATCACTTGGATACTGTATGTCATGCATCTAATACGCTCCAGACATTTTTGAAAGAGTCGTCTCTTGTACAAAGAGTATAAGACAGGTGTATCTTACTGAAGCCTCAGAATTTGTGTGAAGTATCTTAAATTCCCTAACGTTAGATAGTACGAGACTTTTGTTCGGAGGCAGGTGCATTTTACCGAAGCCTCCGAATCTTTGTTATGTGTTTCAACGTATTTCAGCATCCCTGCTGCGGGATATTAGGGGAATTCTTAACACTTTTCACGCGGCTATTGGATTTACCATATATACAAAATAGATTTTTCAGAAATCTTTCCCAACTCTCAAGGTCTAACTGAAGGATTACAGAATCAATACTAGGCATGTTTGTACTTATTTCAATGCATTTCTCATGGCGTTTGTGAAATTTTGGAATGTCGTCTGCAGCCGTCTGCCGCATGAAAAGTGTTAAAATTAGCTATTTGATATTGTGTACAGTATCTCCATGCTTCATATGCAAGGGGTCCTTACCAGACTTCAAATTTTGATTTTCAAAGACAAATATTTCAAGGCAAGATAGAAAAGAGCCTCTTGGCCACTGGTAGTAAAAGTAGGCTTTTATTTAGATATATGGAGTACCAGGGCTAATATAGCTTCAGTGGTCTTATGGAAATTTGAGGTCTGATATTAGCTGAAAGAGAAATGTCTACACTTTCAAAGTACTTCTTAGTCAGTGTCTCTACTTAATACATAGTCAATGCTCAAGATAACAGTTTTTTTACCGGGAGCTACTTTTTTTCAAAAGTAGCGCCTGGATCATGGGATTTATTGAGAACCAGGAGCTACTTTCAGTCTACCGGGAGCTAACTTTTTATTAAATCGTATTATCAAATCAAAATTCGATGTCTTAGGCAAGCTTACAGATCATCAACGGGCGCTGGTTTGGACAAAATATCAGCGCTCGGTTGTTTATTTTTCAGCATTACCGGGCACTATGGCAGGAGGACCGAGGGGTAAAAATCGCCCTGCGCCCGCTTATCTCAAGCCTTGTACATAGTGATTGTCTTTGAGTTCTTATACCATCAGGTGTTTCAGTGTCATTTAAATCCAGAGGTATTATTATTTTTACTACTTATATAAAGGGGTGTTTTCTAAGTGGTCAGTAAAACTGATTTTGAAGCCAATCGTCATCTTAACGCTTTCCATGCGGCAGACGGCTGCAGACGACATTCCAAATGTTGACAAAATGTTTCAAAAATGTCAAAATTATTGAATATCATTACCATATTTTGAATCACCATGAGAAATGCATTGAAATAAGTACAAACATGGCTAGTATTGGTTCAGTAATCGTTGAGGTAGACCTTGAAAGTTGGGAAAGGTTTCCTAAAAATTTGTTTTGTATATAGTCAAACTAAAAGCCGCGTGGAAAGTGTTAACCAAATCCTTTGTGACATTTCTTCTAAATGTTGTCAAAAATTGCCAAGACCTGTCATGCCTCCTACAATCACAACAAATACATTCGGTCAAATATGATATTACACTGCCGATAACATTTGACATTCGTTTTGTTGAATATGCGTATACATATCCTGTTATGATGTAAGCAGAGACGTTATAGATAGCTGGAGAATCCCAACATTCTCTAGGTGTAATCCATATACTGTCACGTGGTTCGTCATGGGTGTCTGTAAGACGAGGGATTCTCTGTCCGATGGGGTGTCATCTTCTATTGATATCACTTAGTTAACAGGTGATGCTGTGACTTGTGATTGGTGGACGGGAAGGGGGTGATAAGCAGTGCCATGTAAGCAAGAGAACAGAGAGGACGATGATGAGGTGATGTTTGTGTATTAACGCTTTCCATGCGGCAGGCGGCTGCAGACGACATTCCAAATGTTGTCAAAAATTTTCACAAAATGTCAACAGTATTGAATTTCATTACCATATTTGGAATCACCATGAGAAATGCATTGAATTAAGTACAAACATGCCTAGTGATGGTTCAGTAATTCTCGAGATAGACTTTGAAAGTTAGGAAAGGTTTCTGAAAAATCTGTTTTGTATATGGTAAAACTAATAGCTGCGTGGAAAGTGTTAAGTGGGGTCTATTTATGTAGGTTTCTTTTGACTCTCGGATGGCTACAATACTGTCGTGAGTGGGTAGTTGATGGAGAATGACATTGAAAACCTGCTCAGTATATGCCAACCTTTTCACTAGACTGAAGCTTTCCCGTCTTCACAATTTACACACAGCCCCTGCGCGGGTGCTCAAAAGTGAAGACTGAAAAAAAAAGGACAATTACAAATCTGAAAATGAAATTGTTCATACCAGTAACTTCCAAACAAAAATGGAGGTGTTCTAAAGCTTTTTTCCCCTTAAAACTAATCAGAAACTCCTACTTGCTAGATCCTGGATGGTACATTCTTAATCAAAACAGGTGAATTCTGCTGCGCCAAGTACCCATGTTTAGACTACCTATAATCATGATAATTAAGTTTGAGCACATACGAGCCCAAACTCTTTTAACCAATGGAGCAGAACTTGTTATTGTCAATATGTTTGTTGGGCACCCGTGGTTCCAGTTGGCCACTCACATATGCCACTCACAGCTGCCCGCGAACTTGTCCTTTGTTTGGATTTGGTCGATTCATATCGCTTCATAGGCCTTCATTCGCTTCCCAGTCTCCATACCAAGATGACATAATTTTAAAATGTTTAGACTACCTATAAATGCATACGTGTTTTATAATTAGGAAACCAAAACCAATACCGGAAGAGCAAAACCTTGCATTTACGTAAAATGTAGACCAAGTCCATCCATCATACCCTCATCATATTTACCAAGGGATGACTGAACAAATCTGAGTGATACCGCCAGCTTGACATTTCAAGATACAAGTAGGCAATCCAAATAATGTGGTTTGTGTTTTTATGACAAACGCCCACCAGATTTCGACTAACATTTCACTGTGCAACGCACCGAGTTAACAGCTACTGCAAATATGGTTAGCTTTGATCGCTAATGGATAGGCTAACTCGGATGTTTCTATAGATATGTGATATGTTTGTTGCGTAGGTGTAGCTTTCTATCTATCTATGTCCTATAATATGAGTGATACACTTCAGTCTTTGTCCCATTTATCCGTGTCTGTGTCTTTGTTTCTACATGTTTTTCTTTTCTTCTGCTGTCAATCGATTAGGGCTGGGGTTGTCTGTATATTGTGCTTCTAGGAATCATTTCAATGTTTAGGGTGGGACTCACGATTCCCGAATTTCTCCAAACATACTCTTGGTTGATTGTGAGGGCGCCATCGTTTGTCGACATTGTGTCCAATGTGTTCCAACTTAAATCCAATAAGAGTGATTTAGCTGACAATTTAAAAATAAATAAAAACAGTAAGCTCATTATTATTTTGTCAATCTTTTATTTTTCAGGTTTCTGAAAGTGATATTTGGTCTCGGGACTAGACATTTTTGGGCGGCACTTAATTTCCCGGGACTCGATCCCGCCCTTACAATCAATGCTAGTGTTACTTACTTGGCTGCCAGCCAATAATCGACCAAGGTGTGTCAGAGCTTCGAAACTTTGCTTGCATCCTACATCCTTAGCGGGTATGCATGGTCCTGCAGATAAGTATAGTCACTCCGCAATACAAAGGTTGTGGGTTCGAGTCCCATTACAGCCAGCGTGTTCTGTCCTTGCCCAATGCACTTTACATGCTTGCCTCTCTTCACCCAGGTGTATAAATGGTAACCAGCATTAATTCATGTTAGGAAAGTAAACAGACTCGCTGTGCGGGAGGAGTGGCGATCCCCCTACAGCCAAAATTGCATGGAGGATTCTGGGCCGAATGCTAAGGAAAGAGAGATGGGCACTCTGTGCGCGAGGTTAGCTCGACACGAGTCTTTACTTTTTTACTACATCCTTGTCTCTTGCTCGATTGATTTATTGCTAAGTAGCTCAACTCCAATGACTGAAATAACAACATCTTTTTGAACTAACCAAATGATGACATCCCACTCCAATTTTAAGTTACCGGCAAGGTGGTTCGATAAAATGTGACAAATGCATTACTTTAGGAGACACAAATGTTTACACATTCACTTTCATAGTGAATATATTACACACTGATGTACTGTGTAGATCATAGCATAGACTCTACATATACAATAGGTTCCTTATGAAACAAATAAGGTGGAGGTGTTGCACACACTATGTGTAGCAGTAGTACATTCGGGAGCTTGACTATTCGGCACCATTGATCACAATTGCTATAGGTAGAGCAGGTACCACAACCGATAACGGTATATCAACCATCTCTTCAGCTCTCAGCGAGATCATATTAATCTTGGACCAACGTGATAACATTTCTCCTGATATCACTTGGAACCTAATTCAAATTGGATAACTGCAAATGAATGAGATTCTTCCAACATAATGACATAAGCAAAGTAAAGAAAGTTCAAACAGTGACATTTATACCTTGTACATTTTCACCAAAATCCACTCGGCACATCAGTGAAGCTTGTTCAATATCTTGTCACGATCAACCTTTCATTGCAACATCACAAAGTCAGTGATCAATAAAAAAAAGTAAACAAACCTTTCTACCTTTCACTGTTCCTCACTACATACCCATCAATCAATGTTGTGGATACTAGCCAGACTGCTGACAACAGTTTCTAATAGCCAACGTTCCATACATTTCATTACATGCGCCTTTCAACATTCTACACACAAGAGGAACGAAGGAATAGCACTGCATGGTTAGCTAATTAATCAATACTCAATTAGTTGCCCCGGTCTTATTGTAACTAAGTGGACCGGATATTAAGTGCCATACAAATTCAGTACAGTTCAATTCTAACATCAGCATCGCTTTATATTGTGTACAATTAATGTCACAATTTATGCAGTTAGCACATCGGTGCAGCTTGTTCATCATCTTGTCACAATCAACATTTCATTGCAACATCACAAAGTCAGTGATCAATAATAAAAAAAGTAAACAACCTTTCTACCTTTCCCTGTTCCTCGCTACAACCCCATCAATCAATGTTGCCGATACTAGTCAGATTGCTGACAACAGTTTCTAATAGCCAACGTTCCATACATTTCATTACATGCGCCTATCGACATTCTATATACACACAAGAGGAACGAAGGAATAGGCTAGCACTGCATGGTTTGGCTAATTAATCAACATACTCAATTAGTTACCCCGGTCTTACGGTAAGTAAGTGGACCGGATAGGCGACACACAAATGCAGTACAGTTCAATTCTAACATCAGCATCGCTTTATATTGTGTACAATTAATGTCACAATTTATGCAGTTAGCACATCGGTGCAGCTTGTTCATCATCTTGTCACAATCAACCTTTCATTGCAACATCACAAAGTCAGTGATCAATAAAAAAAAGTAAACAACCTTTCTACCTTTCCCTGTTCCTCACTACAACCCCATCAATCAATGTAGCGGATACTAGCCAGACTGCTGACAACAGCTTCTAATAGCTAACGTTCCATACATTTCATTACATGCGCCTATCGACATTCTATATACACACAAGAGGAACGAAGGAATAGGCTAGCACTGCATGGTTTGGCTAATTAATCAACATACTCAATTAGTTGCCCCGGTCTTATTGTAACTAAGTGGACCGGATAAGTGACATACAAATTCAGTACAGTTCAATTTTAACATCAGCATCGCTTTATATTGTGTACAATTAATGTCACAATTTATGCAGTTAGCACATCGGTGCAGCTTGTTCAATATCTTGTCACGATCAACCTTTCATTGCAACATCACAAAAGTCAGTGATCAATAAAAAAAGTAAACAACCTTTCTACCTTTCCCTGTTCCTCACTACAACCCCATCAATCAATGTTGTGGATACGAGCCAGACTGCAGACAACAGCTTCTAATAGCCAACGTTCCATACATTTCATTACATGCGCCTATCAACATTCTACACACAAGAGGAACGAAGGAATAGCAATGCATGGTTTAGCTAATTAATCAACATACTCAATTAGTTGCCCCGGTCTTATGGTAAGTAAGTGGACCGGATATTAAGTGCCATACAAATTCAGTACAGTTCAATTTTAACATCAGCATTGCTTTATATTGTGTACAATTAATGTCACAATTTATGCAGTTAGCACATCGGTGCAGCTTGTTGATCATCTTGTCACAATCAACCTTTCATTGCAACATCACAAAGTCAGTGATCAATAAAAAAGTAAACAACCTATCTACCTTTCACTGTTCCTCAATACAACCCCATCAATCAATGTAGCGGATAGCCAGACTGCTGACGATGTAATTTAACCCCCTGAGAACTACCGGCCGCCGATTGGTCAGAAAGATAGATACATGATTTATTGCACCAATCAGAGACATTTTTACAATAGTTGTATCCCTGATAAAGATTGGAGTGAAATATTTTACAAGCTGCATTTTAATTGGCTATTCAAATGAGTATATCTTGCAATAAACCAATCAGGACCACTGTAAGATAGACAGGTAGACCCCAGGGGGTTAAATAGGAAAAGTAAAGCATATGGTAAAGCAGTGGACTGAATAAAGCAGTGGATACGCAGATGTGGATGGGATTGAAGTCAGCCGGGGGAATATTATTCCACTGTAGAGTATTATCAGAATTCGAATTTTAATGTATATTACAACAACATTAACACCAGAAGTAAAACTAACAGACACGATATGGGCTTGTATGTGATAAAATCCTATCGACTGACAACAGCAAGATTGCTATCTTCAGAAGATAGCAATGAATAAAGCAGGTTGTGGCAACTTCAGAAAAAACAGTAAGTTATACTTGGCTGTCCCTTCCCCCCCCCCCCCCCCAAAAAAAAAAAATAAGAAGCTAGTTATGATTTATGTAGATATCCAGCTGTGCTATCTTCAGAAGATAGCAAGCTGGGCTGTCTTTAGAAATCATAGCAAATTGTGCGATGTTCAAAATATAGCTCTTGAAGAAGATGATGATAACAGGTTGAGCTGGATTTTTTTTGCCTTCTATTGTTACAGACTTGTTTGTAAATTCTTATCAATAAACCATGTTAATGATAACACTTTCCACGCGGCTATGAATGTTACTATATACAAAACAGATTTTTCCGAAACCTTTCCCAACTTTCAAAGTCTATCTCAAGATTTACTGAACCAATACTAGGCATATTTGTTCTTATTTCAATGCATTTCAATGATCCCAAATATTGTAATGAAATTCAACAATTTTGACATTTTTGAAACGTTTTGTGAAATTTTGGAGAGTCGTCTGCAGGCGCCTGCCGCGTGAAAAGTGTTAACAATTAAGGTGCGATTTTATGAAGACAGACTGTCTTGCTATTACTAAGGTAACCTGGCTATCTTCTGTAGACAGCATCCTGCTATCTTCTTCTGAAAGTAACAACCCAGCTATCTTATACAGATATCATAAGTTGCAATCTTTTAAAGTTAGCTATAAATTCAGAGGATAATATTTTAATTTCTTGTTCATTTTGATGTTTTCTCGAAAACTTGAGTGTGGCATTTTTTGTTTGGCAACTCTTATCATAGAGCAGAGGTTTCTTCCCATTTATCAATACACTTGGTCTCTATGCAAATAATGAGCTTTAAGCACACCTCTTGCCATCTAAGAATCTGACGAAATTAAACTGAGTGACATTGTCTTTATGTCATATACCATTACATCCTCTCAGATCACTGCGTGAGGAAAACATTGTAAACTAACACTGCTAATACGACCAATTTGTATGTCTGGTTATCAAATTTGTTCTTGCAATAGATATTGACATTGATATGAGTACCTAGGTAAACAGTTAATAAGAGTCTGGGTGAGATGGGGCGGAAGCCGATATGAGGTGACATCCTACGCCGGCTGCGGCAATGTATTTGATATACAAGGCCATCGTTTGTATGGATTATTAAAGTGACTTGAATGAAAGATGTAGATATGATAGGTCTTTATTTATTCATCGTAACTCCGAATTTGCACACGAATTGTTTTGCTATCTTCTGAAGATATGAACTTATGCTTTGCTCTGAATATATAGCATAAGATGACTGGGTTGCTATCTTCTGAAGATATGAACTTATGCTTTGCTCTGAATATATAGCACAAGATGACTGGGTTACTATCTTCTGAAGACAGCCAAATTGTTATTTTCCCAATAAAGCAAGCCATGTTACCATGCTTTCTTCAGCAGATAGCAAATAGCACTATTTAATACACTATTGTATCATATAACACATTTTTCTCTTCAAACTTATCAATATATTTCAATAATTGTTACCACCAAAAGAATTTAAAGTTGATTTTCCTAGTATCAACTTTCTAACAATAAATCAAAAAGTAAAATCTTCTCTTCAAAACTAACTTGAAATTACAGCTTTAAACTCTGTTATCAAAATGGTGAAAGATTCTTTCTATTCGTTAAGCATTTGTAATACTGTAAAAGCTGACATTTTCGCGGTGGTTTTCTTTTCATGCTTTTCGCGCAAAATATTTTTCCGGGAAAATATTGTTTTCAGCATTTATGCAGTGCATCCAGAATTTTGCCCGCGAAAAAACAATTCACGAAATATATTGGCTTTTACAGTAGTTTGTTTTTCATTTAGGAAGCTTTACATTCGATTTGCACAACCTATATAGCTGATGTACATTATACAAATAATGAGCTTGAAGCATATCCCTACGTCTAAGAATTTGATAATATCAAATTGAGTGACGTTGTCTTAATGTCGTACACCATTACATCCTTTCTGAACACTGTGTGAATAAAACGTTGTAAACTAACGCTGCTAATACGACCAATTTGTATGTCTGGTTATTAAATTTGTTCTTGCAATAGATATTGACATTGATATGAGTACCTAGGTAAACAGTTAATAAGAGTCTGGGTGAGATGGGGCGGAAGCTGATATGAGGTGATATCCTATATACGCTGTCTGCGGCAATGTATTTGATATACGAGGCCATCGTTTGTATGGATTATTAAAGTGACTTGAATGAAAGATGTAGATATGATAGGTCTTTATTTATTCATTGTAACTCCTTATTTGCACATGAATTGTTTTGCTATATTCTGGGGATAGCAGCTTATGCTTTGTTCTGAATATATCGTAAGATGACTGGGTTGCTATCTTCTGAAGATAGCAACTTATGCTTTGTTCTGAATATATAGCATAAGATGACTGGGTTGCTATCTTCTGAAGATAGCAACTTATGCTTTGTTCTGAATATATAGCATAAGATGACTGGGTTGCTATCTTCTGAAAATAGCAACTAATGCTTCGCTCTGAATATATAGCATAAGATGACTGGGTTGCTATCTTCTAAAGACAGCATTATTTTTGTTTTCACAATAAAGCAAGCTATGTTACCATGCTATCTTCAGGACTATTGTGAATCATATTACACATTTTTCTCTTCAAACTTATCAATATATTTCAATAATTGTTACCACTAGAAAGAATTTAAACACAAGTTGTTAATCCTAGTATCACTTTCTAACAATAAATCAAAAAAGTAAAATCTTCATTTCAAACCTAACTTGAAATTTACATCTAGAGTCTGTTATCAAAATGGAGAAAGAATCTTTCTATTTTGAAAGCATTCGTAATAGTTTGTTTTCATTCAGGAATCTTTACATTCTATTTACACAACTGTGCTGATGTAAGTTATACAAATAATGAGCTTGAAGCATATCCCTACGTCTAAGAATTTGATAATATCAGATTGAGTGACATTGTCTTAATGTCATACACCATTACATCCTCTCTGATCACTCTGTGTGTAGAAAACATCCTAAACTAACGCTGCTAATACGACCAATTTATATGTCTGGTTATTAAATTTGGTCTTGCAATAGATATTGACATTGATATGAGTACCTAGGTAAACAGTTAATAAGAGTCTGGGTGAGATGGGGCGGAAGCTGATATGAGGTGATATCCTCCATTGGCTGAAGCTATATGTATTTCATGCACAGGGCCAGACGATGTAGGGACTATTAAAGCGACTGAAATGCGAGACAGATACGACGATTGACCTATATTTAAGCATCATAGGACAGTAGTTTAACGTTGTGTTATTGAATGGGTAGATAAATTGAATATTTGTTAAGAGTGGGATATTATGTGAGCTCTTAACTTCTTGGTCCATATTGGGGCACTTTTATGTTTTTCCAATCACCAAGATCTGTTTATACTAACAGAAAGTGAGGAGTTTTAATACTGAATTGTGTCATTCTTCTCCAGTATCTACTGAAAACATGCGGTGGTTTGTAGCCTACATTTTAGCTTTGAAAAGGCCTCAATGATATATTTCCACAAACAAACAAGATAGAAGATACAAATGTAGAAAATTGGAAAGGGAATAAATAATGGAATACATGGTACACCCACTGCTTTTCAAATATCCCCAACGGCTAGTTGAAATACAATTTGAGGATAATAGTACTGGAACTGCCTATCTATAAAAGCTGCTATGTGTTATGATTGTGGTTATATTACACGGCTGTTTGATTCCACATAATTTGTCCGGTTTATTCTGAGAACACCGTAACTTGCTGGCCCGGTTCTGGTTTTAACTGATTCAAGTATCTGAATATACTGGCCATCTTTTGTAGAAATTTCAGAACATTTGTTGTTGCCAGTTCTGAGAAATAGAGCTTTGAATATTATTATTTACTATAATAGCGCCTACATCGGCCACATTTCCCATAGAGTTACATGTAAAATGTGTGTCAAGTAGAAAATGTCGATAATTTAAAAAGGGCTCGAACAATTTTCTTGAAATTTTCACCGTATACTCGTATTCATTGGCGCTACCAAAATCAGGTCAAACCATAAATGGGCCACTATGTAATATTTTTTTATCCCATAATTTTAATTATAAATCGGACAGTTAAACAGCCGTGATATGTGACCAGTCACGTCAAAAACACAGTTTGTCGGCAAACACAGTTTGGAGATGATAGAGGCCAATACATTTGGTGAAATATGTAGAAAATAGTACAAAAAAATAAGCTTTTCAAATAATATCTTGCGATTACAAAGTCTGATTACCTTGAAACAAGGTATCATTCTGAAGCTTACAAGGTGCTCTTTCCAGTCATACCAATAACTCAGATTTGATTCTAGCCCTCCAACATGTCCATTTTGACGTGACAGGTCCCATATGATCAGCCAATTATATAAACTTGAAAGTATCTTAAGGAAGATATTTCATGTGGGCTTTGAGTCAAGCTTGAATGTCATGTGGAATGGCTATCTGCAAAAGCTACCATGTGTCTTTCTTTTTTAATACCAAATTCTTGTATATAAACTTAAAGGGCAGCTTTGTAAATGATGATTTCTTGTATTAATACCTTGTTATAGCTGCCGTGTTGTGCCCATGCAAAAACCCATGTCGGTGTGTATGGTGAACGATTATGATATATCTTGTGTAAATCCAATATGACATAAGCCTGGCCCGAGCATTTTGCTTGAGCCTGGACCCTTCAGGACCCAAGCATGTGTCCGTACGGACCGACCGTTTAAACAAACAAAACAAACAAACAACGGTTGCCTGAAAGTGCTGCAACTATCACTATAAACGCTGACACATCTCATCCCAACTTGAGCTACATTAGCACACAGCAGCCATTGCAATTTGCAAATAAGACCTTGCAGCACTCATATTTTAACAACGGCACAATGGCAAAATGAGATGGGAAGATGTAGAAATATTTCAATTCAGGGAGCTTACAAATAGGTCACGTGTAAACCTATCCTATACTACCGCTAACCACAAATTCACAACAGGGGAAACTCTATGCCTCTGAACACGCTTGAATATCAATACAAATTCATAAAAAGATGAATATTTTCTAGACAAATCCATAAACATCTTCTAGTATGTCTGCGGGTAATAAGTTTAATCCTACAGGGCCTGAACAAATCACAAATTCAGAATTTGAAGAGATATATTTTGCTGTTTTTTTTCCAAAGTGTCTCTCCTGAATTATTGAGTTTGTAATTTCCTTTGAACAAATGTGACGCCCTAGCTGACAACATAGCCCAAGACTCCCAGCCACGGTGCTATGGCTATACATAACTTTGTTCCCCTTCTTTTTTTTTCTTCTTTTTTTTTTGGGGGGGGAGGGGGGTTATTTTCAGCTGACAATTTTGAACCAACAGACATTTGGTGACAGAAAATATACAAAAATAGAGGTCTTTGGGTAAGGGAATGCTAATTTCCCCGAAACGAGTGGAAAGAGTGGAAATTCACTCGAAAAGGAGTGAAGGGAGTGAAACACAAAACAACCAATTTTAGAGTGGAACATTTCCAATGAGTGTGAAAGTTA
This sequence comes from Ophiura sarsii, assembly GCA_035610835.1. Taxonomy (NCBI): domain Eukaryota; kingdom Metazoa; phylum Echinodermata; class Ophiuroidea; order Amphilepidida; family Ophiuridae; genus Ophiura; species Ophiura sarsii. Next base: position 66,442,506 of record CM069448.1, read on the forward strand.
ATTTTTCACTCTCAATAGAATGGTACATTGTCATATAAAATCCCCTTTCACTCCTTTTAGAGTGTTTTCCACTCAAAAACGTGTTGTCCTGCGTTTAACTCCTTGAAAGAGTGGAAAACCACTCTTTTACATTTAGAGAGATGAACGTGCAGACATTTAATACGATGAATATTTGAGAGATAGATTTGCAAACATTTTCAAACTAGGAATCGTTGGATGATTTTTTTTTGTCTTTTTCAAATTTTCCTAGAAAAAGGAATATTTGGGTGACATTGGTTAACTTTCAAAATAAAAGACGGGGTCAATGTGTGACAGTGACGCTATAAGAGGCGTGCATGCTTATAACAGATTTTAATGCACCCATAAAATATATTGGAGTGTCCGCCCCCTCTCAAAAACTACAATTTCTTTTTCAGGTAAAAAGTTAAGTCACCCTCTATTGAGTCACCCTATATCACCACTGACCCGTCCGATCATCTAATTGTATTTCTAGACGATCTGATCTTCATGCGTGCCATGGTTAGTTTAGAATATCATATTTCAGTCCAAACAGACGAAACTCTACACTGTAAAACAAAAGTCAAGTTATTGAATTAGTTACGGCAGACAAAAGCCCTTCGGTGATGTTTGATATTAAAATAGATTATGCAATAAACACTGAATACAAAGTTTGAATACTTTCTATATAAAATTAGCAGTAAAACCCAGTAAATTACAGCGCATTTCTAAGGTAAAAGTTTGACTATCACAAATATTTTCAATAAATAACATATAGATATATTTTCATTTAGTAATTATTTACTAAATTTGCATTATAATGGCTTTTGTACTAGAAGATGTGGTTAGAAAGGCATACGAATTGGCACTGATATGCCTACTTCCACGTAACAACATCTATTTTTTTTCAATTGGGAGTTATTTATTACAGATCGATATACTTCTGTAATTTTGTTGAAGAATGTGAAAAAGTGTTTATTACAGAGGGGGAATTTATTTAGATGAACAAGGCAGTATGGTGTTGACAACATGAATACGGGTTGATGTATGATTTACTAAGATGGGGTCTCTAGGTGTGGAGCGATGACCAGACTATACAGACAAAAAGTACAACCGGGATAACAGATGGAGAGATAACATGAGAATAGGAATAAGAGATGGAGGGGGCACTGACATTGGAAAAGGGTATAGGTATGTGCCGTGCTGAAAACCCCCTTATTCACCCTCTGCTGCTAGCTCTTATAACCCCCTTTTGAGCCTGCATCAGTTCTTAAGACCCCAATTTTATTGAAAATTCAGAAAATCACGAAATTGTGCGTTCCAAAACCCCAATTCTTCAAAAATGTTGCATTCTAAAACCAAAAAAACCCGAAAATTTGCATTCTTGCTTATCAAATTGAACTATAGGCCAGTTCTCAAGACCTACTTTTTTGGAAAAAAATCAGTTCCTAAGACCCTACTTTTCGTCATAAAATCCACTCAGTTTAGTTCTGTATCCCCCTTTTTGAGATCCTGGGCGGCACACCACCCCAAAAAAAGTTGAGTGCCCCCCCCCCCTCCCCCCCCCCCCCCCCCCCCCCCCCCCCCCCCCCCCCGGAATAAGAGATGGGGATGCAAGATGGATGAGGTGCTTTACAGAGAAGATGCTAAGAGGTGGTGCTTATATTATTGTATATTTACAAAGGAATGTTGGGGGCATCATCATTCAGTAATGCAATACTATGCTGTAAAGGAGGGTTGGCAAGAGTTACATAGGAAACAGATGGGAGAGATGAAATGAGAAGATGGATGAGGGATTGGAGGACATACAGATGGATGAGGAGGTTGCCAAGGGGATGGAGAGAGGTGTTTATACCATAGATTTGCAAGGGTACTTTGTTCTTGTATTACAGTAGTGTAGTACACATTGCATGGCAGCAATGTCTTTTGGAAAAACAGCCACCCATTATAGGTATCAGTGACCAGAATTGTGGTATTTGTCTTTATATCAGTAATTTAAAGTCAGCCAAGATAACATATTGGAAGTAAGACCCATCATACATTTTGTCTATCATTAATTCAACATTTTCAAAAATGCTATAACAAAAATCAGAATCCCTGCCATTTGCCCACCTTTATTTCTCAATCAGCTCTGTATTTTCCTGTCCTATTTCCCGTACATCTAAAACGATGTAGGTTCTGGTTCTCAGATTGTGGTACTAGCTAATAATTACAGCAGAGATCATACTTAGGCCAAGAAAAATAATAAGTTGTGTTGTCCTCAAGTGCCAAAAATTTTAAATTGGGTCGGTCGGTCCGAACTTTGTTTTTAAAAATAAAATAAAAAAATTCAATTTCTTTTTTTCAATTTCTTTTTTTTGTCTGAAAAATATATGGTTTATGTCAAGACAAAATTGATATAGGCCCATATGTAAATTTAACTAATGTTTTTAGTGTGACAATAGTCTAAAAAACATTTATTTAAGCTTACTTATTCATTTCAAGCAAGAAATAGTAACATTTAGACACTAATAAAACAATTTAAATCTTAAAAAAAAGAAAATGCGACCCTAGTTTTTATGATTTTAGGGTCGGTCGCTGTGGGCAATACAACTTTTTATTTTTCTTGGCCTTATGTATGGTAAGTGTAGTGGAACAAGCTGAAGAAGCTTGTTGAATTGTTGAGTATACCGGGGGGGGGGGGGGGCGGGGGGTACTCGGATTTGGTTTGGTAGGGGTGTGCCGCTGGAGATTCAAAACCCCTACCCATTTTAGGGGTGATTTTGGAAAAAAAGGTACCCATTTTTAGGGGTTTTGCTTCATTTTAGGGAAAATAGACCTAATTTTTGCACATTTTTTTGCGAAAATATACACAAATTTCGCGAAAATAGACCCATTTGTTAAAATGTGACACCATGTTTAGGGATTTCCAGCACAAAATCATACCCCATGTTTAGGGATTTGTTGCCAAAAAAGCTACCCATTAGAGCGGCACACCCCCGTATACCGTCTTAGGCGAGTACCCCCCCCCCCCCCCCCAGGAGTATACCAGAGAACAATTCACTGTAATATACTCTTTTCTAACAAACCAGCCAGGCTATATTCAAGCAGATCTGCCATTTCATACCCCAATACTGTACATATATTATATAGCACATGGCTCTCAAATCTGAAATTGGAAGGTTCCTATTTCGCGAGCCAAATCGTAATTACCCAAATCGGTCGCCGAGAAGAATCTATAGACCAGCTTGTCAACAATATGACAGAACCCCCAATTGCCTACATAGTGCACACACAAACGCACACACAAGCCATCGGTGCCACAATAAACATCTATTGCGCATTACAATCATACTCGGGACAGCTTCGGGGACTTTAATTACCGCTCGGTATTCTTGAGGCAAAGGGAATGCTAGACTCGTATGTAGCCGGCATACTGATCAAAGTTTATCTCTGTGTGTGTAACTTGATCCAAGCAGACGTTGGTTGCAGCGACGATTGGACTCCCGGAGAGATGGAAAATATTAGGTCGGAGCCACGGAGACAAATAAGTTTGGAAATGTGGATATTTTTTCAGTAATTATACTTGTAAACTGAATAACCATATTGGATTAGAATTTTAGAGTGAAACGCAAGAGCTTGAGACCTTTTAGGATCCATATTCAACCTTAACCCTATAAGGGACTCACCATTAGATTTTCAGGGGGGAAGTTGGGTACGGGGGGATTTTTGTTGTTTTTGTTGCCGCCATAAGGGGGGAAATTCTTTTTTTTAATGTATTCATTCATATTGAGTTGGGTGGGGGTAAAGTGGTGTTTTTTTTACTCATCAGGGGGGGGGGAGATTTTGTTTTGTTTTTTGGCCTGCATAGAGGGGGATTTTTTTTTCTCCAAAAACTTTCTACCCCCTCCCCCTGAAAATCTAATGGTACGTCCCTAACCATAGATCTATGCTCTAACGCCCAAATAATTTTTTGTTGTATTGGCCAAACCCTCTCGACCCTAAACGTGGAAATGTTCGTGCTACATTCATTTTGCGCTTTTCGTGTTCCAAGCAGCTACCGGGAAAATAAAAATATGCGAACATATTTATATTGTGAATAAGTCTATATAATGAACTTTCAAATCGCGAATTTAAAAACAAGCGAAATGGCTGAAAATCAGCAAAGCGCGAATATTTAATCGCGCGAAAATTACCACTTTTACCGTATTTGATTTGTCATAAAACAGACGGTTTTTACAAGCAATTTAAAGGTAGATGACCCGATCACATTCCGATTTTCAACTTGAAGTTTTCTATTCTACATGAAAGGTCATCCTTAAAAAAGTCGTGTTCCAAAGTTTGAGTTGCATAGCTCTTATGGTTCTTATTTTAGACGCACAAGATGCTGTGAACTGTACCCATTGAGTAGTACACAAACTATATCGGTGGTTACCACCATTCGCGGTAATTCGACGTTATTTCATCGATTTCTCCGTAATTATACCGATTTAGGCCGTCAAATTTCAGTATGATGATGAGAAAAATACGAGCTTTCATATGATATGAAAATCTCCGTATGTTTGAAATAATTCTGTGTTACGAAAATGTGATCGGGTCATCTACCTTTAAGCGTTTTAAGAATACACCGGTATTCTATGATTGCAGATATTACTTACTCAAATCAGGCAAGATTTACAGCGGCCAAATTCTGTGATGGTGCTTTATTGAAATTGCATATTGAATATGAACGCCGAAAGGCTGTCTGATTTAAGCTGGTAAATTTCAATATACAAGGATTCAAGGAAACAACTCCAAGACATTCCTTAATAAATTCACGGCAAACTATACTAATATTCGTATCCTATTTTCCTTCAAAATCTAGACAATTTTGGAACAGTAATAGCCAGAGTCAAATCCTACCAAACTCTCATCTTTAAGGACAATTAAAGTTAATTTACTGATATCCGCAGCACTGTTCTCAGCTAATGACACATGTATTCTGGAGATTATCTGCGATACTAATAAATCAGTAGAATGCGTTATCCATCCATGTTTTCATACACTAGCCTCCAAACTTTGTACTTGGTGATGAGAGTGTATATCCACCAATCGAAGACCCAGATCTATTTGACAGCTAAATTGCTGTTTCGTGTACACGAAGACAGCTCCCGAGAAATCAGAGATATTGGCTAGATAGGAAACTTCCTTTTCAATTCCGTGTGCTATATATTCAAGCAGTATACTTATTCTTGCCTCAGTGATTGTCTTATGGTAACAGTAGATCCAGAATTGAGTGGCGACACATTATCTTTCTCTCCTGATAAAGTAACAAAAGTCATTTGTTCGTGTAATGTGATCTGCCGATTTGTTAAACTGCACCTATGCCTATTTGAAAAACAAAACAGATCCATTTCAATTTTGAAAATGACTAATCAACCAATATATAAATGTCACATTCCTTATGTAAAGGATCTATGATCAATTTGGAAGCGCAAAATTTTGTAGATGTGAAATATCATCACTTCTAAGAGTTCACAGACCTAATTAAAACTAACTGTGAGCTAACACACAACAGAAGTACTTCAGTGACTAGCAGTAGGGGTGGGCAAATCTAGACTTTTTTCGGAAATAATTTACAAAACCCAGTTTTTCTATAGCCAAATTTTGTGAGAAAAAAGAATATCATCATAAAAAAAATCTCAGATCAATGGTTAAGTTGGTAAAATGGCAAAATTCAAAATGGCCGCCAAAATGACCGATTTTCAACGAATTTTGAAGATGTTCTGCCTGGAATGACTCACGAATGTTAAATAAATACGTGTTTTGAGTTGTTTTCAGGTAGGGGACTACTTGATGTATTTATACATGATGTATGTAGTATATAGTCACCATAACTAAAAGGTAAAATTCAAAATGGCCTCCGAAACAAACATTTTCACGTAATCCTGTATGATATTTTGTCTGTTACATCATATACAATGACATTTTATTATGTTTTTAGATCTCTGAATACTGATATTTCGTTCATGTATCAATAATATTCATCCCCATAGCCAGGGTGACTGGTTTTACCTTTATAGAATTCAACATGGCTGCCAAATTTGACATTTAACTTGTTCCAAAATGTCAATTGTGTCAAATTCTGCAGAGTTGATCAAATGCCAATGACTAATTGCGTTGAAGACGGTTATTATGTACTTGATATCGTGAAATACAACGGTTATATCCATGTGCTCATAATGCATTCTTTAACAAAGTGTCAGCATCACTTGTGACATTTTCCTCTGGTTTCACAGCGTTTTAATGGATATTCTTAGTTCATTGATGGAAGACCTTTCCATTTTGAAGCGCCTATTGAGAGATTTCACGCGACGCAGCTGTCGTATGTCCGGAGCAACTGTCGCACGGAGGTATCACACCTCGACGAGGAGTTGCTTCTCATCCAAGTCATCCAAGATAGCAATACTCATTGGTGTTACTGGTCCTGCGTGTTCTTTGCAGGAGTCAAGCAGCTTCGACACTTTAACCAACTTCTTCTTCTTCAACTCTTTTTTCTTTAGCTTTGACAACCTGTGTGCATTCTTTACTGTCACAATGAAGTCCCTCTCTTCTTTCCTAACATTTGCGACCTCCTTTGACAACCTTGCCCACTTCCATCTTGCTTGCCTTTCATCTTCTGATTGTTTTGTGAAAGAAGAGTCTACAAGTAACTTGTTTGTCATGACGACATTCTTCCTTGAGTGTGTCTGTACTGATGTTGATCCACCACTCATACTTATCCATCTGTTAATTGTCTCAATGACTTTATCCAACACAGCAGCAAACAAGCGTTCTTTGCCAGAAGAAGTGTCGGTAGCACATCTGTCTCTCAAATTCGCCAGCTCAGGCATCTTCTCTCGAAAGAATTGGCGAATTCCACACCAATTCCTGCCAAAGGTGGCCTCCTCTCTCTTATCAATGCCTAGCAAATTCATTAGGGGAAAGAAGAATAGCTGAAATTGTTTAAGAGTATTTGGAACGCCGTCAGTCAATCCTGGATTTCTTCGAAGCAGTTGTAGAGATTAACTCAAATAAGTTAGTGCTGGCAGTGTCAACCTATATCCAAAATGATTGGTTTTTGTGCTGCTCAGAGGTGTACAAGATGGTTGGGGACATTATCACCTTTCCCGTAATGAATCAGCTTTCTGAAATGTCATTCTTAGACACTGATGAGGAGAGCCCTGTGGAGATAGATGAAAATTACAAACTAGCCTTTGCACCACTGACAAATCTTGGCTGTGAGAGCGAGTTTGCTAAGCTAGATGACCGGATAAGTATGAGTGGTGGATCAACATAAGTACAGACACACTCAAGGAAGAATGTCGTCATGACAAACAAGTTACTTGTAGACTCCTCTTTCACAAAACAATCAGAAGATGAAAGGCAAGCAAGATGGAAGTGGGCACGGTCATCAAAGGAGGTCGCAAATGTTAGGAAAGTAGAGGGACTTCATTGAGACAGTAAAGAATGCACACAGGTTGTCAGTGCTAAAGAAAGAAGAGTTGAAGAAGAAGAAGTTGGTTAAAGTGCCGAAGCTGCTTGACTCCTGCAAAGAACACGCAGGACCAGTAACACCAATGAGTATTGCTATCTTGGATGACTTGGATGAGAAGCAACTCCTCGTCGAGGTGTGATATCTCCGTGCGACGTGCGTCAGTTGCTCCGGACATACGACAGGGCGCTTCAAAATGGAAAGGTTTTCCATCAATGAACTAAGAATATCCATCAAAAACGCTGTGAAACCAGAGGAAAATGTCACAAGTGATGTTGACACTTTGTTAAAGAATGCATTATGAGCACATGGATATAACCGTTGTATTTCACGATATCAAGTACATAATAACCGTCTTCAACGCAATTAGTCATTGGCATTTGGTCAACTCTGCAGAATTTGACACAATTGACATTTTGGAACAAGTTAAATGTCAAATTTGGCGGCCATGTTGAATTCTATAAAGGTAAAACCAGTCACCCTGGCTATGGGGATGAATATTATTGATACATGAACGAAATATCAGTATTCAGAGATCTAAAAACATAATAAAATGTCATTTTATATGATGTAACAGACAAAATATCATACAGAATTACGCGAAAATGTTTGTTTCGGCGGCCATTTTGAATTTTACCTTTTAGTTATGGTGCCTATATACTACCTACATCATGTATAAATACATCAAGTAGTCCCCTACCTGAAAACAACTCAAAACACGTATTTATTTAACATTTGTGAGTCATTCCAGGCAGAACATCTTCAAAATTCGTTGAAAATCGGTCATTTTGGCGGCCATTTTGAATTTTCCTTGTTAGTTATGGTGCCTATATACCCCATACATCATGTATAAATACTACAAGTAGTCCCCTACCTGAAAACAGCTAAAAACATGTGTTTATTTTACATTAGTGAGTCATTCCAGGCAGAACATCTTCAAAATACGTTGAAAATCTGTCATTTTGGCGGCCATTTTGAATTTTGCCATTTTACCAACCTAACCATTGATCTGAGATTTTTGTTATGGCGATATTCTTTTTTCTCATAAAAATTGGCCATAGAAAAACTGGGTTTTGAAAAATTGATACATATTTGCCCACCCCTACTAGCAGGGGATGCGCTTCAGTTCAATTATCGGTTAATGTCAGAGAGAGAGAGAGAGAGGAAGACTGAATTATTGCAAACAATTAAAAAGAAAAGCTGATATCAAAATTGTGAAGTATGCATTTTTTAATGACACACATACCAAACGTAATAAAGTAGCATATACACCTTACACAAAAAGTTCATGACCAGGTGCTTTTATGTAAGCTATTGAATTATATAATATAATCTGTACTAAAAATCTGATAAAGTCGTTATCCCTAACCTTACCAGAAATAGCGTGGCACGATCCGGCGAGCTGTCAAATGGTCTCGCAAAAGGCAACTTTTTGGAACTCCCCCGTTAGCGCATTCCGTAAGGTGTCCATGACGGAGTGATCTTTCCCCCAAAATGTGTTCTGTTTTTCTCCCCTGCTAGTTTAATCATAGTTAATAAAATGTATGCTACGTTGCATCTCATAGTAGTGGGAAATGTAATGAGTCAAGTGTTCTTGTATTTACAATATTGTATTACAACATAAAATATCCAATTGTTTAATTGTCAAAAACATGCTTAGGGAGTTAGGCCAAACAAAGAAGAAGGTATGGTATGTGAAATGAGCTACGGTGCGTAGGTCTAAGCGCTGAGGCCCAAAAAACAAACAAAAATGTTTGGTTTTTTTTTTTGGGGGGGGGGTTATTTATTTATTTTTATTTTTTATTTATTTTTATTTTTTATAAAAAAAAATGTTAACAAAATGTTCTCTGTAAGCTTGGATAAGCAAAAAAAGAAAAAATTGCATACCTCATAGCTATTTTTCTAAAAAGAGACGAACCTTCTTCTTTGTTTGGCCTTAGGGTTAATCGAGGAAATTTCTTCCACATAATTTGACACCTCATTCAACACAATTGAAGTGATACTTTTACCCTTATTAAAACACTTTTGATTCGTGAGATGATATATTCAGAAGCGTTCTTTTTTCATTTGATTTATTATATAATTTACGAACCTTAATGGCCCTTTTGTAAACTCTATTGGCTAAACTAAAAGAAGTCTGAAGTCACTATTTGCAGACAACATGTCCTTTTCGATACAACCTCTCACCAACACATTAGAAATGATTTGGATACACATCCACGCACATTTCACAGGCTAAAATCATCGCTCACACTTGCCTACCTACCTAACGGCCATAATGTCTGTGCCTTTCACGCTTTTTGAATCGTTTAGTGTTTAAACGCTGTTGGGCTTCGTATGGTCAATAGACTCGCCGCATTTATAAATATTATAAAGGCAGCACTTTATGGTCCTTGCGCGAACAACATTTCACAAGAGGTTAATGGGGTACTTGAGGCAGCCGCATTGGGTTTGTCTATGAAATTTTGCTCAGCTTTCTGAAAGGCTGTTGGCGATATTCAAAATAACAGCTGACAGCTAGTGCAGGGTTGTACTGCTGCTATTATAAGGAGTCAATGTATACGTAACGTCCCACATTATATGAAAATGTTTAAAATCAGATTAATTTGGCTAAAGTTACCAAACTGATCAAATTATTTTTAAGATGATGTCTTGATTCTCATAGGGGTTACACTTTGAGGACTACATAGGTGTAGACTTTTAACTAAGTCCTAGTACTATATCATTCTTATTGGCTTGCGCCTATATATCTAATTGGTAGCCACCAAGTGAAGTGTGCTAAGCTAATTGTTACGAAATATCCTTAAACCAATTTGCTCCATGCACACACCGTCACAGGTAATCACCGCCAAACGAGGACCTTGACGTGCTACTATCCAAACGAGGACACACCAACCTGGACACACACCGGCAAACCGAGGACAAAATGACGATTAAAAAAAATGTGTAGCACACCGCCAACCAGACAGTGCACTATCCAACAGAGGTATGTCTGGGGGTATCACATGCGAGGAACTCATTTGGATAGCGTTTTTACACTGTTTGCATCATTTTGGACATATCAGGAAACCGAGGTCCGTCCTCGGTTGCAGGTTTGTCCACGGTTGGATGGTGTGTATTCAAACTAAGGTCTGCAATTGACGGTGATTACCTACGCACAATGAATACGAAATGTGTAGATCATGTGAGTACATTTTGACAGATCTTTAAAATGTGTGCTTTTTGATAGGAAACATGGCAATTACTGTGACTTTTCCTAGCTTGACAGATAGGCAGTCGTTTGGAAAATCAAGCAAACTACCCTACCTATTGTCTACAATTTTTAGGGAGAAGAGTTGATATTTTAGCAAAAAGGTCTCTAAAAGGAACCATCATTATTTAGTGGTAACAAATCGGATTTTATATCACCATTTAAGCCCACATACCCCACCCCGCGCACATAAGTATGTGGAGTCCCTTTTGCCGCATAACCCTAATGATGAGCCCAATTTGTTGGAGGGTTTTTTCTTCTCTATTTTTGTCCGAAAAAATTTGGTCAAAAAAGATTAAAAATCTGCATTTATCATGGTTATTTTTTTCTAAAAAAAAATAAAATAATGAATCGCATATCACATAGCTATTTTGCCAAATGTATGTGACACAGACCATTTTGGGGGGGGGGAGGGGGGGCCTTAGTACATATTCCTATGGGTCCGCTATTTAGTGGCGTGCGCCATTAAAGTGGGACATGATTACGTAACATATATTCCTTAGATGCATTATTGACCTCAATACGATACAAAGTAGAACAATACCCCTAGGGTATTATCAATAATATTTGTGCATTATAACACACAAAATTGGGTTTAGTTCTGTCGATTTATTCCTGACCCCAATTCCAATATAGCGCCTGCCCGCAGGTCATCCTCAAATTTTAACTCAATTCTTCTTTGATTATTCTCTAATATTCTTTTACATAGGGCCAACAAAATATTTTAAAATTGTTCTATGTGCCAGACCGCCCCATATATTTTTCCTAATTTGATTTTGGTTATAATTTTTTCTTAGATTTTGAAAAAAAATTGGAACATTTTTTATTTTTTATTGTTGACATTTTGGACATTATGTGCAATGTTTAAGAAATGTTTTTGAATTAAAATTAAAATTGAATTTTGAGAATTTTTTGAAAAATGGTGAATATTGGTGAATAAACTGAAAATATTTGAACATTTTGACAAAAAGTTGACTTGCCCTTTTCGACCGACCCAAATTTTCGGAAATCTAAGGGTCGCTATTTTTTTTTTTAAATTTAAAGAAGCACAAAACAATAAAGAAAGATGAACTTCTTTTTGAGTAGTATCTGTTCAATTTTTTTTTTTTAAATGTTATAAAAAAAATGTTAAAAAAATCTTTAAAACATGTTTTTGTGTAGTATCTCCCTGTTTAAATTTTAAAAGTTTTAAAAATCCGACCGTCCGACCCCGACTCTGGCCCTGAAAGGGCAAGTCAACTTTTTCTTTTTTTTGGCCTAATCCTACCTCAAAGGTCTGTCTGCCTGTCAAACATGATTTTTGTGCAGTATTTTGTTGCCAAACGCAGAATTTTTTTTAATTTTTTTTTTAGGCGCATCCACGCATCCTTGACCCACAATGAATCCATCCAGAAGTAGCAACCCCAGGATATCATCAATATATTTGTTTTGATCATTATCAGGTACACACTAACTCAATATTTACTTAGATGCTCTATCCAACGGTATATAATTACTTAATGCAACTGAACTGTACAGAGAATCGATAGAGGTACACGATAACAACAACCGATAACACGGAGGAAATCGCAGGTTGTCAAAATATACAATACAAATATTTGATATTACCTGACTACTTGTGTCTGTCTGACCAATGTATTTATCAAAATGAGGGGTTTGATATTTTCTTTCAAAAAGTGTGACGTTTTGCCAACTTGCTATATCAGAAATTAAAAGATTGAGAATAGGTTTTCAATGTGTGACATACATGTATCAAATCAATCTTGTTTACCGATTTGACAGGATAACTTGTTAGGAAAAAAACAACAACAAAACATGTTTAGCGTCCTGCCTTTTTGAAAAAACAGGAGGAGGCCCTTTTTTTCATTCTTTTTTTCCAAAATGGCCGCCCGACACATTTTGTCAAACCCCCTTTTTTCACTATTCCATGGAAGGTGAGACACAAGGCTTTCGTTTTCGCGGACCCTTAATGACCCCTTATTTTTTGACATCGCAGACATACATGTAGCTTCCAAAATAACCCCTAATTTTTTTTAATCGTAGACAAAGCTTCCAAAAACACCTCTAATCGCGAACATTCATGTCCGTGAAACCACTGGGGATTCATGCCCCATGAGAACCCTTCCCCCTTCCCCTACTGGTAGCGAATAAAGCATAACCCCCTCGCCCACTTGATATATGCCACTAAACAAAAAATTGTCAAATTTCGCTCCAAAAATATGTCCTACTAATTTGGTAATCAACATAATCCCACTATGATGACGTGACATTAACGACAGATACAACATTTTATAAACCATTTCCTCGAACCTTGGAAAACATTGATAAATGACATTCGTAAGGATGTAACTAATTGTAATAATTAAACTATTTACAATATTACTCCTATTTAAAAAAGAAAACAATTTAGTATAAAAAACACAGGTGCCATTCTGTCGTGTAACATGGGTAGGAACATTCAATTTGAATTGTCAAAAAAAAGGGGCTGATAAGAGAGAAATAAATCGGTAATTTTTACAAGATTGACATGACATTCTTCAGGATGCAACTAATTGACGTCATTAAAATGATTATCCCTACATTTCAAAGAAACGTTTATTAATATAGAACACGGTCATAAATTTGTTTTCAAAATGTGAGAGGCATTCTGAGAGAATTGTCAAAATAAAGGCTGAAAATAAAGAATAATTGGTATTTTTAACTTGACTTAACATTCTTTAGGATGCAACTAATTGCAGTTATTAAACTAATTATCACTAATTCATTTCAAAAAAGCTCCTATACATGCTAGCATGGGCACCAATCTCGATTTACACTCACATGGAAAAATGGCTAAAGAAAATTTGTCGTCAACAGGTCGAAGAAACTAAATTTTAACATTTCTACTTTCAATGTCTGCCCCAAACACCCCACCCTTAGAACCCGAAAAGTCGGAAATACGGCTTCCCCGTGAAAGTGATACGACCCGAAAAGTCGGAAATACGGCTTTCGCAAAACAACTGTTTTAGGCCAATCAGAGCAGCGTTTATAACAGCCTTAGGCCGCCTAGTGATAGGTGAAAGTTCAATATGAGTGTCATATTATTATTCTACTGTGTTTTTTGACTAGTTCTGTGCAGAAAAATCGGGAAAATGGCTAGAAAAAACCTTTCTACTGCCGAAGCGCTGGCGCAAAGAGTAGCATATGATATTGAAGAAGAGTGATTTCGAGAGTGAAATGGAGGATATTAGCGAGGATTCTGATGAGTATTGTGTACGATTATGCCAGTGGTAGTGGAGATACACGAATAAACAAACGGGTGAGACGACATGTCGCGGCACCATTGATGCCAAAATAACCCTACATTTTTTGTACATTATATACCCCCAGGAAATAACTCAGGTGGGGGTGCCGACGACAGGTAAAAATAATTTGGGGTTCAAAGGGTTAAAAAAAATTTTTGGATCTGCACCAATTCCCCAATTAGGGTCAACACACGACAAAATGTCCATTAATATTTATTTATGATACTCACACATACAGACAGACAGACAACTATTTTACGAGTCAATTTGCGTTCCCAATTTTCTACTTCTTTTTCCCCTCAATCATCCCAATCATAAATATCCATCACCTATATACAGTGATTTACAAGTCTATACGTGCCATTTGGATAATGGTATTGTTTCCAGTTAATTAGTCCCCAAGTGCAGGCTGAGCAATAGAATGGGTATCATCACCGACATTATTGTCATAATAACTTTCACTCCTCCATTAGGCCATTCACAATTGATTTTGAGTTTCCTGTTGCCGCCCGCGTCCGAAATTGAGGATTACAAAATATTTTATTATTTTATTTTTATTTAGGATTTTCACCTTTAAAATGACTTTCAATAAACTTTATTTGCTACTTTCTGACTTACTTCATATCAGCTGTGATGATGTACCAACATAGAACATGATTGCATTATTACTTGAGTATCAAATTGATCATATTGGAAAATAATTAAATGCCGAGTCCTCGATATAAATGTAGTGAAATTGGTTGCGACCACAAAATAATTAGTTTCAAAATAAAGAAAATAAAGATAATTAATAATTAATAATTAAAAGTCACCTCGTCCCTTTTTTTAAACCTGCAACAGGAAACTCAAAATCAATTGTGAAAGGCCTTATACATTTATCATATAGAAAATTGCATTCCATGTATGAATAAGAGGGAAAGATGAAACTGTTCGTTATCCGAGTTTATTGTTTGCTGATTTGTAAAAGCATACAGTACTGTGGCACATTCAAATATTTGGAGTACAAATATACAAAATATGGCTCCATTGTGCCATCAGGTTTTATCCACAGACAATTAGCAAGACTTGACATTGGGAGGTGGCCTCTAGTTCAATGTCAATATGATTTAAAGCAGTAAACCAGGAATAACAACTTACTAGTGTTAATACTTAAAAAAAACACTTGTCTGTTTCTTGGGGGGGGGGGTAGTTATTTTTGTTCTAACTTTTTCAAAATTGTCATCAACTGTGAAATTTTAAAAAGAAATTCAACATTTTTAAAGAAATTTGAAGACAAAAATTTCAAGAAATGTAGAAAACAACAACAAAAATGAAAAAATCTTGAATTCATAAAGATATTAGATATTGGTCAGTCGGGCCTGTAGATCAGGGTCCCCTCCCCCCCCCCCCCCCCCCCCCCCCCCTTGGCATAAAGATAAATAATGCTAGAATAAGTATATCATATATATTAAACAAGATGACATCAAATATCAGCATATAGACAGATGATACCGGCAATCAAATCAGATGAGGTGCCCCCCTGCCCATTCATACCCAGGCATTCCCCATCCAGACATATAACATCACACACACAAATGGGGTGCACGCAAGGCACGCCACAAAGCATCTAAGCCCTTTTAATGCTTCTCGTGATAAAATCAGCAAGCGCTAAAACAAAAAACGAGCAAATATATTTATTTTGTATGTAGGGCTATGTATTAACCCTAACTCTACTACACCATGGGCCCTGATGCTGGAGGTCCGTGGTTCAAATCCCGGGGGGATCGGGGTGACCTTTCTGGTGAATTTTGGGTGTCGGAAAAAAAATTCTGTTGCCGTGTGGTGAAATAGAGTTAGGGTTATGGAAGCTCAAAATCGCGAAAATAAAAACAAGTTAAATGGTTCAAAATGTGCAAAGAATTACACACGCGGAAATATCCCCTTTTACAGTAGAATGGGTAGAAATTCCCCCTACCCATTTATACCCATTCCCCGTCCAGACACAGAACAACACACACTAATGTTTGACCCTGTTTCTGTGATCCAATTTTCTCCAGAGTTAACAAAAAATTGTCTCGTGTAGTGTTCCCCAATCCCAGAATCTAATTAGGGGTTGCAAGGAGGCATGCCGCAAAGCATCCGAGCCCTAATAGACAACCAGCATTCCGACGCACGCTCGTGTATTCCTAATTGGCGAAATCTGACGGGGGAAGTGAAACCGATAGCTACACGTAACTGGAAGGAAGACAAATAGCTTACGTATAAATCTTGAGTCAAATGTTGAGTTTAATATTTATAATGGGAAAATGGAATTGGTTAACTATGAATACGTTTATTTTTCTTTGGAAAATGATTGTTGTATAACGAGGAGGATGCCCTCATTATTAAAGGTGGCTAGGTTTCCTATAAATATTTAGGTGGTTTATATAAATGTGAATTTATGAAGCTGGTAAAAAGGTTATTGGTTATTATATAAAGTATGAATGTTAGCTTAAGGGTACATTCAAGACACCATTTACAGGGGCGGAGCCAGAGATTGAGTTTACTGGGGGGCTGAAAAGAAGATGACAAATCTTGAATTTTGTGTTGGTGGACTATCATCCAATGCGGTGTGCAGCACACCCTCCGAGCTCTGCTCGGACAGGGGGAGTCTAAGGGGGGATGTGCCCCCCTCAGAAGTAGAAAATATTCGAACTCATTTGGTGCGATCTGGTGTATACTTTTGACAAAAAAATTATTGAAAACACCTCTTCATTTCCAATATTTTTTGATATTTGTTATCAATGCACGAAAGAAATTGAGCATAACTTATATATATTCTTGATTTAAATTATCATGGTTTAAAAGCTCGAACAGGGGGGAGTCTGAGGGGGATCAATACACGAAAGAAGTTGAGCATAACTGATATATTTTCTTGATTTAAATATTCATGGTTTAAAAGCTCGAACAGGGGGTGTCTGAGGGGGATGTGCCCCCCTCAGAAGTAGAACATTTTTCAATTTTCAAACTCATTTGGTGCGATCTGGTGTATACTTTTGACCAAAATTTTATGAAAAGCAATCCCTCCGTTTCTGCTCTTTTTTCCCCTTCTTCTTTTTTTCTTTCTTGGCCCCCCCCCCCGGTTGCGACGCGCCTATATAGGCCTACGTGTATATCACGACATACAACATTATTTTATTCACCAATCAGTCACTCAACCACAGGCTCTTTCTCCCTTTCTCTCCCTCTCTCTTTTCCCTTTACCCTTTTTTTTTTCTTCAATTTTTTACCGGGGGGCGCGCGCGCCCCTCCGCCCCCTCCCCTGGATCCGCGCCTGATTTAAAGGAGTTCAGTCAAAATAAAAGCAAGTTACAAAATATACATCAATATATTTCACAGCGACACCTCAAAAACTATCCCGCCTTTCCTTAATTATAAATAACATTGAGATTGACTACCACTAGAGCTTAATAATTTCTGCACACTTTTTTATGAGTTATTTGGGGATTTTGTGTGAATGTTTTATGTTGAAGTGTCGTTTGGTAACCCGTGCCGACTGCCGTCATACGGAATAAACATGGCACTAACTCAAAGCTAAATCTGTATTCTGTAGTGCAAGAATTCATTAAACAGGATATTGCCAATGTTTCAAGGTGACGATGCATGCATTGTAGCATGTTTGACCAAACATTGTATTCTCATGGGCAAACAGGTTGAATCTTCGCTTGTGATCAATAGGTTTACATCACTACATTGAATGAAGCCCGGGGGAGGGGGGGGGGGGGACTCAGTGGATATGAGGTCACAGGTATGTGCTGCCAGGGTTGGGAAAATGCTAAGTTTTTTTAATATTTTATTTGGGGGGATGGGGGATTTCCCACGAGATGGCAACATTTCCCGGCAAGGAGCTTGCTGTTTTGCTCTCTTTTCCCAGCCCTGTAGTGCCGCCAAATAGGGTCCCATTTTTCACCCGTCTGCTAAATGAATGACCCCTTTTCATAGTTATTTTTAGTCAATTTATGGAACTAAAATCCTTAAATTTGCTGTTTTTCACACACAAATAAGCAAAATCTGTCAAATATGTAGCAAAATTATGGGTCTCTGGTAAATATATGGGTCCATTTTCCCCCGAAAATTGGTAAATGTTTAGGTCAATTTTCATCTTGCTGGTGGCACATCACTACCAAAAAAGTATCTGAGTACCTACGCCCCCCCACCCCCCCCCCCCCCCCCCCCCTCCTCCTCGAATGAAGATGTTATCACATCATCAGAAGCTACATCAGTTCTCTACAACAATTCTATATTAAGGTATAGCTCTACCTCCATGTATTGAATGATAGAATCCAATATAAGTCTACAAGCAGCTAACCAATCAAGTGTATAATGAAATATGTCTCGGGTTATTGAGACTTCAATGATCCTGCCGGCTAAGTTCATTACTTCATCTTTCATTATTAAACTCGGAAAAAGTCCAATCTATGTTTTAAAAAATTAAAGCTTAGTTTCGAAAATCCATTATAAATCATATTAGCAAGCAATGAGATTTAATATTTAACATACTTTAAGTGCTTCTAAATTTGTGTTCATAGTCAAAGCCTTCAAATTGAGTTTCAATGAGTCTACTCTATACAATAGGTACTCAACACTTAATAATGATCATAATTAAGCGACATTTACATAGCATAGCGACATTTACATAGCATAGCGCAGCTCTATGGAACATGACCACACCACTGACAGAGCAGAAACAACACAAAGTTTGCATCACAAAAACCCTATACTCCAAATTTCCATAAGAAATATCAAAAATATAAAAAAAGTGAACGGCCTTTATGCGGCAGCATTCATTGCTCGTATTCCCAAGGTGACGAGGGGATCTTATCTGTACCGTCCGTCCGTGAACCTTGAAAGCAACGAGTTAATGTTATTATCAATCTCAAAAGAGATCGCATTACACGGGGCAAAAACTGACGGTAAGTGACCGGAAATTGTCCCACAAAAATATCTATGGTGATGTGCTGTTATTGAATGTGACGTGTGAGGTTTTGTTGAAGTGACTATTGAAGAGTTATTGCAAGATTTGTGGACCCTAGAATGATGGGGTTCTTGGATTATTTTTCAAATGGGAGGTGGGAGGGAGGGGGAGTATGGCTTTACCCATATCATAGTTTTCTAACTAAAAGGAAGGCAAATTTCACCTCCCCTGCATTTAATTGTTGTTCTAATTATATCAACTAAAGCATTAATATATAGAGAATGCTGACATACGTGAATATGAAAGTGCAGTTTTATAGTTCAAGATACGTTCTTCTGTACTTTGGCAACACAGATGGCTGTTAATTAAGTATAAAATATTTTTCTATCCAAACATATTTTCATTTTTTTTCTCTCAATTATTTTAACGGTATTTATGGCTTAAAAAAAGTATTGACACTTTTGGGACACCCTGTATAAATAAAGTTAATATGGACAATGTCTGATTGTACAAACACCACTAGGATCTGTTTGCCTGTGCAGTGGCATACTATAAAAGCTGAAATTTTCGCGGTGGTTTTATTTTCGCGTTTTTCGCGCAAACGCGAAAAATATTGTTTTCAACATTCATGCAATGCTTCCAGAAAGTCGCCCGCGAAAAAAACAATTCGCGAAATGTCCATGATATCAAAATGCGCAAAAATATCTTTACGCAAAAATATTGGCTTTTACAGTATATCCCGGCCATTGAACTGTATGCTAGGATAGAATCATTGTCAAGTAGCTTATTTGAGTGGTGATTTTATTTTAAATATGGTTATAGAGTATGGCTGATTCCTGGAATTATGCAAATTTAGAAAGACAGCAATTTTGTGTGGATCTTGTTACCAAAACAGGACCCTCAGGCAAAAAAAACACAACAAGTTTGTTTCCGGTATGTGGTCTGAAAACTAAGATGAGAGATGCATTTTATTTTTTTGGAGGGGAGAAGTGCGGTGGGATGACTTTTGAAAGGCAACTTTTGCAATTCACGATATGCTGTGAACCCTGAAGACACAAATAATCACCGCCAGTATCCTATTGTGCCCCATATCATAGTTACTGGGCTTCCCAGAGCAGTCAGATTCAATTGTTTGTGCAAAATTGTAATCTTCTCTACAGTTATTTGTATCTAAATCGCTTTGTGGTTTTTTATTTTGTTTTGATTTTTTTAAATGGGAATACAAATATGAAATGCGGTAATTAACATCGCCAAAACGAAAAGGCTAACTTTGATCATGTTAAAAGGAAGTATTCTGTTAGGAAACTACATATAAGATACATTCTTTTGCCATAAAAGGGCCGATCGGTAGCGTTGGTACATCTAGCAGCATTATGAGCCAGGTGTGGA
The DNA here is from genome assembly GCA_035610835.1 of Ophiura sarsii. Lineage (NCBI taxonomy): Eukaryota > Metazoa > Echinodermata > Ophiuroidea > Amphilepidida > Ophiuridae > Ophiura > Ophiura sarsii. Next base: position 66,462,851 of record CM069448.1, read on the forward strand.
GACAGCTTTTAATTTGTACGGATTCTTTTCCGAAAAGATTGGAATACATGCATGGCTTAGCGATTTCCAAAACCATTCTTGATCTTACCCGATGCCGCCGCAATTCGCTGTATTCAATTGAGCCCCCTTGTACATTCAGCATAAACCGCAAACTGAAAAAGGGTAATTCCACACATCATTGATTTCTGTCTAGTCAAATGGATTTCACCGAATGTGAGAAATGTTTTTCAGGCCATAGACCTAATGATATACTCAGACACAAGGGTTATTGACTATTGATGTTTTGTTACTTAGTAATGTTACACCACTTTGTTTTAGTGCATGCCTTTGCGGATGTCTAATGTACAGTTGTGTATACACCTTAATGGTTTATTGGTTTATTAACACTTAAAGGCATATTAAGTGATCTTTTCCAGGGAGCTCCCTCTGTTCATGATTTTTTTAGAAAGTAGATTTTCTTGCAGATTTACATTTTGGATCAAAAATCATGAATATCTTCCAAGTTACAGAGCGATACGATTCCTAATTACCTCAAAATCATGGTTTTAGAGTGAATTTAGAGTAAAATAAGTTGTTGGCGCAGTCTCCGACAGTTTATTTTCACTCTAAAACCATGATTTTGAAGTCATTAAGAATCATATCGCCTTGTAACTAGGAATGTATGTACGATTTATGATCAGAAATGTAAATCTGCAAGAAAATCTGCTTTCAATTTTTTTTCGAGGATTGAGGGCGTTCCCTGAAAAAGATCACATACTATGCCTTTTAAAGGAGGATGAGATTTAGTTTGATCTCAACATAGCTCCATTAGGCATCTTCACTGTTCACTGAAACCAGTGAAAAAGCATCACAATTTTTTCAAAGATTTTAAAAGAAATTTACCAACCATGACATTTTTTCTGATCAATCTGTATACTGTAAAAGCCAATATTTTCGCGCATTTTGATATCATAGATATTTCGCAAATTGTTTTTTCACGGGCGACCTTCTGGATGCATTGCATGAATGTTGAAAAAAATATTTTCGCGTATTATAATTTTCGCGGAAAAATATTTTGCATGAAAAGCGCGAAAATAAAACCACCGCCAAAATTTCAGCTTTTACAGTATGTGGTGATTATATTTTAGTTCCAACAGATAGATCATGTTTTTTTCACATGGATTGGCATCAGTTAATTACACATTGGACATAGTTCCTAATAACCAGGTGTGCATCTGATGACACATAAAAGTGCGCTGGGAATCGAACCCAGGTCCCCTGAATGGAGGTCCCGCCCTACCTGATTGCGCCACAGAGTCATGAAAATCTTAAGATTTTCTTCAGCATATGTGATGCGATCTGTGAAAACCCGTCGGATGTCGCAAAATGTGAACTAGGGATTATGGGTAGAATAAAAAATAATAAAAAAATAAAAAATAAGAACACTTTTCTTTTTTTTAGATCTTTTTAAAGAAAATTAGTTTCCAATACTTTGTGTCATCATCTTTCATGAAATTTCACCTTCAAAAACTTACTTTAAATCACTTTTATTATTAACCTTATAATGTTATTATATTGAATTATGTATCTTTTTTGGCCTGTTTTCATGATTTCTTGTTTTGTAGCTTTTTATGACATCACAATCATCATTCACTCATAACTTTTTTTGTAGTGATCGTAGAAAACTGATCGAAGCAGTTCTGTGATCAGCACAGTTTTAGCTTTCTTATGATATAGATACCTCCAATATGAAAACTGCCACCATGTGGCGGGTTTTCACAGATCGCATCACATATGATGATCACCGGCACAAATTAGACAGGTGAGCGCGCACTTCCAGCACCTAGTAGTGTAGTGTTTTGTAGTGATGAGGAAAGTTAGGGTTAAAAGGTCAATTGCAATACAAATACTGTAAAAGTAGAAATACTTGTGTGTGTTATTTTTTTGCGCTTTGCACATTTTGAACAATTTTGCTCGTTTTTATTTTCGCGATATTGAAATTCCTTACATAGACTTGCATACAAAATAAATATATTCGCTCATTTTTATTTTCGCGCTTGCTGGTGTTATTACGAAAAGCGCAAAATTAAATGTAGCGCGAAAATTTCCACTTTTTACAGTATTTGAATAGCTTTTCCTTCAATTGAACTAATTTTCAGGGTATTATGGTCCCCTCATTTTTCACCCAAAGGACAATGGTGTCTGCCTTGAACTAAATATTAAGGTATCTCAGGTACCCTTAATATTTTGATTAAAATGACAGTGTTGTCTGTCAGCTTGCGCATAACGCAATGCATTATCCAATGACGTTATAATAACTACAAGAATCCCATTGACAATTATTCAGCATCGATGTAATCAGTACATTAGTATTGATGTGGTGTTTCAACAAATCATTCATTAGAAATTGCATTAGACAGACAGACATGCATGTCCAGCAGGGAGTCTGATGATGACTGTAACAACGTTATTACATGACTATAACAACAAGGATATAATATTTGTACAATTGTATTGTATAATTATAATTACCCTTAACATTTACATTCAAAGGGGCATTAAGAGATGTGGTGGAGGCAGCGCCCTCAATTACAAAAATCAAAAAATTATGATTACAAATGGGATTTGTATATTTTTACAATTGTATTACATGTATGAACATTCATCAATAAGGATTAAGACAAATCTGCCCTCTTTGTACAACAAAATGTTGATTCAAAAATGCTGATCTGGCCCGATCAGCATTTTACATGGTTAAGGGTGGTATTCCAACATATTTAAAACATTGTTTTAATCAAGTTTTGCTGAGGTTTGTTTTAGTAGGAACAACAATAATTGGAATTTTTAATGTTTATCTTGAATTCTGAAGTAAATTAATTAAAATTAAAAAAATTCAACATGACATTGTGTCCCTTTATTAGCAATACAACTCATCAATGGTGTTCAGAGTATTTCATATGTATGCCTTAATTACATATACATAGAGACATTGCATTGATTTACACACCAAAATAATGTGGCAAAAAAAAGAGTCCATTATTATGTCTGAAACTACTATAGGCCTACTATACATAAAGCTTTTATCTAGGCTGAATAATTCGGAGTCTCCAATTTTGAGAGTAAAATTGTTGTCTCTCAGAATATTTTGTATTGACAGGGATATGTTTTAACAATGATGGACTCAAAATTAATTGGACCAGAAAAACTTGATAACTTAGAATTAGAAACAGTTTTATAGTGTGAACACTTTTTGAGATATCCTAGCAGTTGGATTATGTTACACTCAGTAGCGATATTGTGAGTGCGATATGATCAGCAATGATTCTGATTGGCTGATTGATCCCTTCACAGATAGATGATGGGCTTTTACAATCACTCCCGCTCAATGAAAAGAGATTTGTCTCATGGGGAATGGAGTATATTTCAGTTACATGTAGTTATGTCAGAACCAGGGGTAGCGCTGGATCAAAAATGTCAGGGATCGTATTGAATTTTTCTGGACCCTTTATTTGTAAGGACTTCAAAAACCAAATTTAAGGTCCTAACAAATTTCAAGAGGTTTCTGATGCAAGTGAAGGATGGACAATGACAATTCAGTATTTGTTTACGTTTCCATTTCCATGCATCGTGAAATTATGGGGTCCATGCAATTTTGATCCTGATCCCTTGGTCAACTTGATGTGTTAAAACAAGAAAGAATGACGCGCAGACCTCACTAAAATGCTACCCCTGGTGAAAACTATAAACTGACTAGCTGTGTTCAAAATAAATGGACACTTGAATGTCCTGTGATCTAAAAAATCCGGATAACAGCCTTATTTTGTACATCACTATTTTTTATTCTGTTGTATTATATCAGTGTATAAGAGTTTATCTCATGGGTGGAGTATATTTATATTTTCATATAAGGCCCCGCCAACTTGATTTTTAGTTTCCCGTAACCTGCCCGCGCTTCATTTTCATGCCCGCGTTTGAATTCATTATTGAAATTTTGGAAAAAAAATACCGTTTTTGCAATGAAAACGTCCGAATGCATGCATTTTGTGTGATGAAATTGTCTGATCAATCGTCCTTCGTTAAAATGAAGTGAAATGTTCATTCATTTTGACCAGAATAGCCTTTCTGTAACTTACATATATCTAAATTAACCCATTTCATTCTATGATGGTGTGCAGCGGTGTATAACAATACGTCTGATATCCACATTTTGTATAATAATGAAAGGCGTAAAAATAATGAATAATGAATAATGAAATGGGTGCCTCCCCTGTTTTGAAAAAAAATGTTACGGGAAACTAAAGATCAAGTTGGCGGGGCCTAAATGTCAAATTTATACACTGACCATACAAATTCTTTTCATAATCAGGTTTCAATTTCAATATAATATTGTGCCATTAATTCTGGCATTCCAATGATAGATAACTCTCCCTTTATAAACAAACCAATTGGCCCAATTGTTAGATAAATAATTGGCAATTATGATAATTGGGTTGTAAATGTCATTGCAGATTTGTGATAATTGGGCAGTAACCATGACAACTGCCAATAGAGAAATACATAGATATTAAGCATTAGTCTGAAAATTGTACTTTTTAGTATAGAATGACTCAACATGGGGAACAAAGTAAGAAATGTATAACGATTTTATTCTGAAATATGGAGAAAATACTATTTCGAAAAAGATTCATGATTTAAAAGATTGCTTTCAGTTACATTAAAATATGACGTCATTTTAGAAATGGAAATAAAGTCTTGCTGCAAATGAGCCAACAAGGCTACTTTTGGCAATAGAGATATTCCATGTTTTGGATCAGCTGCCAATCAAGCCTCCATATAAGCGGGCGCCGTGCAATTTTTACCCCCTGGTTCCCGAGTTTTTGCGCCTGGTATTTCTCCAAAATACATGACCAGACGCCAGCAAATTTTGGTACTCTGTCCCCTGGTCTTGTCTCCATAACAATACTCAAACATACTTAAATCAACTCAAATCTAATTGAAAATTACTTGCTACAACTAACATGTTTTACTGTTTAATTAAAAATGTATTGCCATTCCTATCACTACTATTTCTGAGCCCATTGAATTGAGAGTCTTACATCTTCAACATTAAGATTACTTGGAAAAATAACATTCAGTTTTAGCCAAGAGGTACTCCAACAAAGTTTAATGCTCGCTTCAAAATGGCCACTAATCCAAAACACAGAATCTCTCTATTGACCCTATATCTTGTAGATGTCACCCTCTTAACAATTTTAAGTGCCCGGTTCAATTCCATGCATGGGGGGAAATGCATTAACTGTTGCATTGACTGTTGTTGTTACCAACTACTGGTTTGGTTTAGTGTATGGTTTATAATGGTCAGTCACCCCCTTTAAATGCACATGCATACGGGCAGACAAGCTTTTGTGACGTTACAGTTGACATCATCTATAATACCATCCAGAAAGAGAGAGAGGGGCAAAGTTTATGCGATAAGTTTTTCATTTCCTCAACCGCTTCGCTAGAATTTGGCTTCAATCTTACTATACTTGATCATTTATTATCCTAAACAGGGTATCTCTATTATCAAGAAAATGCTTTAATAATTTTTTTTATTTTTTATTTGGTGAAATCTGTACTTACATGTACTTCATAAATCTGTGTGAGGAATTATTTTTTTCTAAAAAACAATGATCAGTATGTGATGCAGCGGATGATTTGAGAGGGAATATACAGATTTAGAATATGGGGCCACTGCCACAATACAGTACAGATGGGAATACCCTAATCTAATCCCAAGGGTATCTATCAATGCTTGCAATGAATATGCATGAACATAAATCCAACACAATTTCAAAACTGAAACCTCCTGGATGTTTCCAGAATTTCATCTTCTTCTTCTTCTCCTTCTCCTCGTATAATCTGTTCTGAGCACGTAATTCTCTCGACACGATGATTCCATCAATATCCAAGGGAGGTGCTACTGTAGATCCCAGGCTATAAACTTTATAGAATGAAAGCAGGAAACTTGCCTTGTGCGATACTTTGCCTCTGATCTATGAGTCATAAAAAGCTTGGCAAATATATACCTTGCAAACTCAATTGCAGCATTTGACACGTACACACGCCAAGGGAAGTCATTCTCTCTCCACTGGCCTTGGAATGAGAATTCCGATTCATCTCGAAAATCATACTTTAAAGCGGAACTGCGTTTCGTTGCTACACCGGTAATCTCTATAAATACAGAATCGTATCTACACTGTGGCTCACACATTGATTTTACATCATTCACAATATTTAATATAAACTTTACTGTCATCAATAATAATGTGTCCCCAAGGCTTTTTTGCTGCAATTTTCCAAATTCAATGCAAATTGCGACGATATTTCACATCATTGATTTTGAGCAATTTTGAGAGCAGTATTCATACATTAATTTGCCTGTACTATAAAAATTGCCAAATTTCTATGCATATTTGATCATACCGTTTTCTCTAGCTAGCTTGGGGCTGTTCTAGTAAAGATGCTCATAAATTGCAAATTGCTTCCTCATGTAAAATAATGGTTATTTCATATCAAATCTCATATGATAATATCGGTTACCTTGGAGACACAAGTTTACCGTTTTCTAAATGTCAAATTCCTTTTTCTAAAGAAGAAATACCGTATCATCCCTATTAATCGCCCAGGGCGGTTAGCAAAGTCATTTTGGGTAAGCGCTTATTAAGTAACCTTTTTTAAACTCATTTATCGTAAACACTGTCGAATTCGGCAAGGTTGCATTAGCGGAAAACCATGTGCTGCGACAAGCTTCAAGTGCCCTTCAGAAAGCTTTGTTTAATCTCAGTAGGTTTGAGCATGCACGATGTTGTATTTTAGCCATGAATAAAAACAAAGATGGCGGCTCGCATCGGGGAGAGCGGGCGGCAGCGGCGGCAATCGAACCAGGCCTACTGGTACTGCTTTACTGAAGGACGCCGTGGCGAGAAATGTTGTTGTACAGTGCTACGGTAATTGAAAAGGTGGGCACTTATAAGGGATTGTTTGTTGGTAGTCATTGAGAAAAAAGGGGGTAGGCGCTTATAAGGCATGGGCACTTTATAATAGGGATAATACGGTACCCACAGTTTTGGGTTTTGAATCATAACATTACAACCCTCAACAGAGGCCCGTCATTGTATGATACTTTTTGTAAAGTTTTTAAGACCAATGGAAACCTTTTAAGGAAACCTTTTAAAAAAAGCTTAAATTATCTCTTCGGTATATTTTCTAAAAAGTTATAAACCAAAAATGGTTTGCAACAAAATCATTAAATTCCGTTTCCGGGTAAAACGGAAAACTTCTGTCTCTGAGGTTACCTCAAAATCTCAGAAAGTAAAATTTATTTCCGTATCGTTTGAACGGTGTAAATAATGCAATTTCATTGGTTAACACATTTGAAATCTGATCCATATTGTGTAAACATGAAAGCCAAAACACACGATATATTCCATATCGTAGATTTACCGTGTTACCAAGCATTTGCGTTTATGATCGGTGAGATATTACATGTAAAGCAACTGCGTCTGTGCAAGAGTTGCTTGGTATCAATAAAATATCGTTACGGGTCACAGCATACAAATGAAAACACACAAAAAGTCAGATGATAAATGCAACAGCGCAACGAATTTCGATTCATTCCGAGGCCGAAATAGACCGTAAAAAGGCAGAATCCACACCGAAAAATACAATAATTAACCCTAACCAGAGGCACCTTTTCCAAAGAATTTTTTTTAACAGCCAAATAGCGAGGGAAAAAAGTTCCCCCACGCCCCTGGGGCTCAAACCCGGACCTCTGGGTTCAAAGGCAAACGATCTACCGCTAGGCTACGGGGGGGGGGGGGGGGGGGGGGGACACCATACATGGTGGAGTATATCCGCAATGTATATACCCTGGGGCCATTATTTCATCGAAAAACTGCCGAGCGGGGTGACACAAGCACACCGCATCTAGTAATTCGTAGTACTCAAGAGTGTTAGGGTTAAAGCCGGTCGTGTTTTTCGCACTGACTTATTGGAGACGGGTGACAGCACAGAGCCTGTGGACTATGAACATTTTACAGTGGGAGAGTAGTTGGAGGTTGGTTCTTGAAATTTTGCGTGAAATTTTGAAGTGTTTTCGATACAATTTTTTTCTTCTTTTGAGGTTGCTTGACTAAATGTTGGCTGAATTTGATATGGTACCAACCAAACCATAGGTATTTTTCCATATTGTGTGAACATGCAGGGGATAACTAATAATATGATTCATTTATATGGAATAAAATATCAAAATGGCAAGATAACATTTTGTTAAATGATTTGTTTGCTAGCTTTATATACAATTTGATCTTTTAAAAATATTTATGTATTTTCATATTTTTGAATAAAATGTTGTAAGTTTGAACTCTTAACTGACATAATTCCTGTTTTCCCATACAATACAGTGAACGGGTTATAATAAGGTTATAAATAACCATATTTGGTTCATAAATAACCAGATTTGGTTCATATTTGGGTTTTTAATGACCTTTTGGGGTTCCTCAATTTTTAATAACCATTTTGACAGGTTCTATTCTTAATGGTTCCATATAATAGAGGACAAAAAGGTTGTAAGTCGAACCATTTGTTGTTAAAGTATTTATGTTTTACGCATGAATTAGGTCCGTCTATGGTACTGATCATAGCGCAAATACAAGACAGTGCCACGGCGTGCATGCCAAGTGTAAAATCAAATCTACAATTTGTATGAATTACCATAGGGGTTGAATAATATGACATTTTCATTACGTCTCTCTATCTCTCTGTAGGTTACATCAGGATGCCAGTAAAGATATGTAAACATTGAAGAGAGAGAGAAGAGGTTGAGGTGAACTCATGTGTGTTGGACAAATTGAATTATTATCGCTAGTTGAGCAGTGAATGCATCTTTACATCCAGTGACTGCTATAGAGATATGGTGCAAAGCAACTTGCAATACATGTACAAATCTTCGACACTACAATCCTGTTTAAATTGTGCGATAGGCTTTTACGACGGGTATTCATAATATAAGTTAAGAGTTTAACGCGTTCGCCATCGGACAAGTTTAAAACTGTCAAGCTTTGGTCAGGATTAGCTCTGACTTCTTCAGGACCAAATTATTATAATATTAAGCAAAACATAGAGATTGCCACTTCTCTATATTACTATCATCATTTGGGCTGCCCCTTGCCCAATGATTTGAGAGTAGGTGCTGCTTTCCTACATATGAAGATTGGTGGCTCAGTTCAGATGGATTGCCCCTTTTTCCACTGAACAGAGATGGTGGCTCTGAAAAGAGCTCTAAATGTAGGTAGGTTGCCACTGGCCTACTATAAATTTGGCTCTAATAGAACCTATGCCAAAGGACTGCCCCTTGACCAATGGAAATATAATGTAGAGACTACTAGAGACTACTAGAATCCTGGTCAATATTGTTGGTATACTTTTGCATGTTTATGTGTCTATAGAAAACTCCCTCCCCTCCCATAATTTCAATGCTGCATGCTTTTTTTATTACAGGATAGTACTTGATTAGTCAATATTGCAGTGGGGTAGGGTGGAGTGAGGTGGAGTGAGGTGGGGTGAGGTGGGGTGGGGTGGGGGAGAGAGAACGAGCAAATATTTAAAGATTTCCGTCAAAGACAGCTATTTTTAATAGTGAGTATTTTGCAGAAAACAGAGATAAATAAAAGTATTATCAGGGTGTTCCAACTAATTATAACCTCAATTGAAGTTTAAGCTGAGTCTACATACAGCCTATTCCACAGTCAACACCATTTTAATTAATATTAAAAAAATGCCCAAATAAAAGTTATACTCTCTACCCGTGACAAGATAGTACCGCAGTATCTTCACCGTATCTCACCATTCCTGAACAAAAAACATTCAATATATTGCATATAGTCATATATTACAGCGACGTCATTGACACCCTTATCCCTTACATGATTTGATAATGCAGATTTTGAAATATTCTCTACCCTGGACAAACTAGTGTCACTATATCTCAACATTCCTGAATCGAAAACATTCAATATATCGCACACTGAAGTCATTGACACCGATTCATGCATTGACACAGATTTCACCAATAAACTGATAAAGTGATTCTCTACTACTCTCCGACTATTTAGCGTAACTACCTAAACATTCCAAAACAAAAAAACCTTCTATGTATTGCATTACAGTGAAGTCATTGACACCCATTCAAGTTTTTAATTAGATGACATACAGTATAGAGCAATAGGAGCCTAGATGGTAGCATTTTAATCAAGATTCTATTGGGTAATTGATTAAATAGTTTCAACTGCACTGCAGATTGGTTTTAATATGAGGACACATCCATTATGCAGACAGCTTTAATCGATTCGGTATATCGTGAAAGAGATTGTTTTCACGCTCAACATTATTTGTATCCTGCCAAATTTGTATTTCTGGTGATAGTATGCCATAGATTCTGTGTTTAAAATCCATGTGTACATACAGTATACTACTAAAACCTACAGTACCAGCATTTTTATGGAAAACTGCCCTGCAAAACGTGCAGGGCATAATTCTGTAATACCCTCCACACTCTACATTAGTATGCGTCGTTCTTAAAAATCATGCACTGTGAATACCCCTGTGAAGGGTATAACAGAATTACTCCACATTTAGAACATGTTCTGAACGTGTTCTGGATGTGTTCTTTTTGTGTTCAGAACACATCAATAACACTTAAAACGCATTCAGAACATGTTCAGAACATGTTCTATATCTGTTACATTTGAACACGTTCTGCGTTTTTTGCAGTGTGGCTCTATTGGCTGAGTCCAAAATTTAGATTTCCTTTTAAAATCAAATATGTTTTAGACCTTGGTCTGAAGATTCTGGAACTGAAATTTGTATTTCAATCAGACATTCGGTTGCTAAGATATAATAGGTCAAAGGGCATGAAACCAACATCTTTGGCAACAACTTTCTTTTTAATTTCCTATTTTTTTTTTCAATTCCAGTTGTTAGGTAATGTCCTAATTATGTATAATTATGTATGCATAAAATATGCTAAGTATAGTTTGTGGATATATGAGATGAGCTATGATGATGAGACTGGGAAGTTCATGAGCTTCAAACGTATGTTTGGCTTTTGCTCATTTCCATTTGCATAATTATTAGGCCCAAACTAATTTGCAGACAGACAATATTCCAAAATTTCACAAAATGTTTCAAGAATGTCAACATTATTGAATTTCGTTTCCATATTTGGAATCACCATGAGAAATGCATTGAAGTAAGTACAAACATGCCTATCATTGGTTCAGTAATCCTTGAGATAAAGACTTTGGAAATTGGGAAAGGTTTCTGAAAAATCTGTTTTGTAAATGGTAAAACTGATAGCCGCATGGAAAGTGTTATTATTACATTTCATATAAAGGCAGTATGATGGCAAATGTTCTATGCTGGTGGGTTCTCCAACTAAAGAGCTATAGTTCATAAGTAACTGCATAATAAAACCCAGTCAGCTAAATCGCTCTCTCTGTCTGCCAACCAGCTAATGCTATTGAAGCCATTTCAATAACAATACTACACATACAGGGTGAGTCAGAAAGAACGTGCACCTTTTTCACAAAGGCGTCACAAAAAAGTGTGCATGCATATTTAAACACAATGGTAGCACTATAAAGACCTACAATTGGGCACTCATTTAAAGGTAGATGACCCGATCACATTTTCATAACACAGAATTATTACAAACATACGGAGATTTTCATATCATATGAAAGCTCGTATTTTTCTCATCATCATACTGAAATTTGACGGCCTAAATCGGTATAATTACGGAGAAATCGATGAAATAAAGTTGAATTACCGCGAAAGGTGGTAACCACCAATATCGTTTGTGTACAACTCAATGGGTACATTTCACGGCATATGTTGCGTCTAAAATAAGAACCATTAGAGTTATGCAACTCAAACTTTGGAATACGACTTTTTTAAGGATGACCTTTTATGTAGAATAGAAAACTTCAAGTTTAAAATCGGAACATTTACCTTTAAAAGAAGAATTTTAAAAATCGACCATTGCATTATCATGTTATTGTTACACCTATTTAAGTAAAGCCCCAAATGTTGAAGCCAATCCACGGGATGGTCGAATTATCAAATTATTCCAGAGGTTTCGCTTTCTAAATAAGCTGAAATGTCTCTTTTCACTTTTCTTTCTTGAATCCAGGCTTTATTCTTCATAATTCCATAGTTCTATTAATTACTAACATCATGTGCCTTTAGATGTTTTTTTCTCTATATTCATTGGTTGGCATCTGACAGCCACCCAACAATACTGTGTGTTATTATTGCCATTCTGTGGATTGGCTTAAAAATATCGGATTCAACTAAATAAATGTGTTGTAACATTATGACGCAATGTTCGAATTCAAACATTCTTTTTTTGAATGAAAGCGAAATATGTGGTCTTTGTACCTGCAATTTCTGTGGTGCTTTCTCTAAAAAAAAGTGCCCATTCTTTCTGACTCACCCTGTAGTACCTAAACCTTTATATAAATAGTACAGCCAGACATCCAAATGTATATTTAATAGTCATGAGTGGTAAATCCTTTGCTTGATTCAGCCTTTCCATAATAGCATAAATTGATGATATCGGTATATAAGCAAGGAGATGTCAGATTTTGTAAGCTTTATATTTTTCTCCAAAAATATAACCAATGCCTCTGAGTGCGGATACAAAGTAATTTCGGACGGGATTTCATAATTTAATGCCTGAAGATCTAATCATTTCAAGATCTGCAAGCTATGTGAAGCAGCACTGCAACAATCCTTCATCTTAAAGGGACACTGAGAGATTGGCGATAAAAAAGAAATTTGGAACAAATAAATTGTTACCCTGAAGTGTAATAATTTATGGGGAAAGGGTTGAATGATGGCGTTCAAAAGAAATTAGATTTAAACAATTTATGTGGTAGTAGTGCTGATAATTCTGATGTAATCTACATCGAAATGACCAAATCGTGAACTTTTACATGTTAGATGGTGACTTAAGGTAAACAGTTTCAGATGGTAGTTAGTATATATATACCCGAGTATTATGTTGGTGCAAAAAAACACCAGATTACCAGGAAAATTGAGGGTGCACTTCCCAAATGTATCTCTCAGTGCCCCTATAAAGGATACACAGCCAAAATCAGCAACGATCTTGAGATTTCTAACATTCTGCACTGTAACACATATCAATTCCTTGTTATCAATATCATTTAAAGGGGCACTAAGAGATCCTTCGTGGAGGGAGACCTCAATTTTTCAGAAGTTGAGTTTTTCACATAATACGTAATGCTTATATACGTACTAACTACCACCCAAAATTATAGAGCTTAATTTGCAGTATTTCATGTGAAATTCATGGATTTGATAGCGTTTTGAGTTTCGATGTGATTACATCGAAATACCTAAGGCCATTTGTTTCATGTTTATTCCAAATAACCTTGAAGACTACTCATGGCTTGTTGCGTGAGGCATAGTCATGACCTCCCTGACTCAATTGGTGGTGATTTTTAACCAAAATACAAAAAAAAGTGAAAAGAACTAATATTACCTTCGGAAATGCTGAGAAAATGTCCGATTGATTTTTCATTTTTTCTGATTTTTTCGGAAGAAATCTTACATGAAGGGTTTCTATGTATATCATCTATCTAAACAAGGTGAAAATATTGAATTTTGTATTTGTGAGAAATTTCTCTGTGCAGCAACAGTCATAACTTTAAATTGTCAACTTGTTGAAGACTATTAGACTTTATGAGATACATGTATGTCGTGTATATTTTCCTAGTGTTTCTTTAGATCTGACAAAGTTTGTTAATTTCAAAATTGTGGTTGTCAACAAAATGACAAGTCCTTTTGACATGGATTTGGATTGAATTTACACAATTATTAATTTGCATTTCACTCAACACTGCTTAAGATAGGAATTGACAACGAAATGGGGGATTCAGGGAAAACAACAAATTCCCAAGTCGTTCACTTGGTGAACAAAAATAGATACAAACGAATCATTCGTCATTTCTTTTGGAAAAAGGGACCTTTGATAAAGTCACCATCGCACCATGCAAATGTTTTAATGTAACAGCTTATTCATACACTCTTAGTAGTGTCGAACCAATCAGAAAGCAAGCAACTAAAATATGTATGTGCATTGAAAGTGACTAATGCACTCTGTGTGCGCCGTTTAATGCGCGCACCACACGCTTTGTTTCGATTCGTTGTTCAGGCATTGCTGGTTCGCAAACTTGTTTACATGTTTTATTTGTTATCAAAATTATGTTCAAATTGTGAATTTTTATTTGTGCTTGAATTAGAATTAGGTCAATACATGCATGTTTTGTTTCTTGAAAAATTAGGAAAAATCAATGCACTTGCGCAAATGTTGATATGCTCACAATAGTACTCCCCCTGCCGGGTCGTGCCATTATTCACACATCAACATCCGCGCTAGTGCCTAATTTCTCTCGAAACAAACAATACGCATCTATTGACCTATAATTATTTCACTTTTCAGAATCGTCCGAAATAGAAATAGGTTGTATATAGAATTTGAATCCAAATCTTGGAGGCACAAATGTAGCACAGGAAATTCAAACATTTACGGTGACTAAGTGCAGGCAGGAAGGCATGGCTATGATATGATTATCGCTATGCACGCCTGCAACATACGGATGCATTGAAGTGCATGTAAAGTTTTTTTCCTACAAGAGGCTAAAACATTAAAATAATACAACCGAGTGAATAAGAATAAGGCTCATGCATGACTGTCGGCCTATTTTCATGCTATTTTGCACCGTTTTGTATGGCTGTTGTTGAGAGGAAGGGGTTGCATTAGAAGCCATATATTAGCAAGGCTCCATGGCAGCTTAGCAAGTAGGCTTCACTTGTTAACTGTTATTTTAATGGTCCAACGGGCCTGGTTTGCTTCTGGTTCCAGAAAGCAGGGTAAAATGTCTTGAAATTGGGCTACCAGTTGTGTGTGTGGGGGGGGGGGGTGGCGGTATAAGTCTCTTAGTCACAAATTTTAACTCCAGGGCATGTTTTGGGGAATAAAAAAGGGTCAAATTTAGGGAGGAAATCCGTCTGTGCCAGCGCTTGGGATCGGTCCAGGTCTGCCCGCGTGGACGTCCGGTACCTAACTGATTGTGCCGCAGAATCAACTCAAAAATCTTAACATTTTTCTTCGCCATTTGATAACTAGCGCGCCTGATCGCAACAAGCTCCTAGGACTAGCACTCAGTGTAGTGATTTGTAGTGTAAGGAAGGTATAGGCTATATTTTTAAAAATCTTTTGTCTTCAAAAGCTCTTCAGTTTTTCAAAACCTGTAAATGCGTTTTTTGTTTTTTTATAAATATGAAATATTGAAATCCTTGTTAAATTAACGAAACTTAGAAAATTTTTGAAGAAAAAAAAAATTCAAAAAAATTGCTCGTTAACCCTAACACTTCCCCCCACTTTTTTCAGAATTTTTTCTTCAACGCGGAAAATCGACCAAAATATCCCCCCGATCCCCCCGGGATTTGATCCAGGGACCTCTCGCACCACAGGCGAGGGATTCCACACTTCACCACGGCTCTGGCACACAGTTCTGGGCAGTGTATAGCCCAGACTGTATGTATTGGGTCCATTTTTTCATCAAAAAACTTCCACGCCGGGTGGTACCAACGTGCCCAGTCGTGGTATTTTGGGGTATATGGTAGTGTTAGGGTTATAGTGAATGATGTGATCACTGAAAATCTGACAAATCTGTGAAATTTTGGGATTTTGTTTTTTTTTGAAAAAAAGAAAAAGAAAAGTAGTTATATTTTTGTTGTCATAATTTTTTTTCTTCTAACACGAATCAATTAACTAGCGGGAGCTTTGAGACAAATGATTTTTTTAATATAGCCTTAGGGTTTTAATATGGAAAAACTAAACATGAACTTGTATGGCAATACAGCAAAACGGGGGTGGGGATATGGCACTGGCCATTTATGTGCCCCTTCCCAAGAGTTCCCCTCCCCTAATAACCTTGAGGAATGGGTTATATTCGATACCTCACATTACCCATACAGTCAATGTATTATCAAACAAATATACTAGGACTGCAATTTAGAATTCTATAAAATACAGCAATCCGTAAAGTCGTAAACCCAAAAAGGCAATGTTTCCCCTTTTATAGGATTCGTATACAGACTGAACATGTTTGCTTTCCATCCATCAGGAAATCCCTCGGATTACAAATGATTACATAAGAACGCCATAGAGGGTTATGTAAAGTGATGTTTTATGTCCAGTTGTCACTCATCAAAGCTTTGGTTCATAGGATATGAAAAGTATGATAATGATTAAGAACCATAGATGATTGCGTTCATTGACCTCTATGGGACATATTGGATGATTGGATGGGCTGAATGCGGTGAAGTTGATATCAATTGCAAGAAGCCCCTTAGTCATGATTCTTTGTTGTTACATAACCCTAACCCCTTACCGGGATAACAATTTTGGAAGAGAAAAGACCAACTAAATCACCAGGGATCGGGCCGGCAATCGACCCTCCGCATGTCGTCCCTTCGTCCCAACCACTAAGCTTTGACCCTCAGCTACTCATTCGCGTATTAATACCGCATTCTATAGGCTCGGTTGATTACATCATCTAAAACCGTCAGCACAAGCGCTTGAAGATGGGCTTTAAAAGTAGGGTTTTTTTAGCAGGGGGGGGGGGGTAATAATTAAATGCATTTTTAAAACAAGCCAATTCTACTGCCAAATTATAATCAATATTATTGATTTAAAGTTGAATGAACCCAATTTTGGGGTTGATAGAACTCCATTAAAACTCAAAATAAGTTTTGAATGTGTTGCCAACAAAATGAAAATGGCACCACAGCACAGAATTATCACATTTTCGACAAAGAAATATCTTAAAATAACATCACATCCAAGGAGGGAAGGGGGGGGGCATTGAAAAGACAAAACAGAACCTATTTTTGAATCCTGAATTCTGAAAATTTCTCAAATTGGCAAAATGAGTTTGATTGAAAGACGGTTTATCTGTCGGGATGAAAAAAACTTATTTTCCAGAAAGTTGCACATTTTCCACAATTACTTGCGTATGTTCATGCACAAAACAATTAATTAACACTTCCATTTGCCAACATTTCCCTCCAAATGGTAACATTTTCCAGGAAGGAATTCCCCAGATTCCCCATTTTGTTCATCCATGGAAAAGGTAACCCTTGTTGGCAGCACACACCATTAACCCTAATGTGCAGTAAGTGCACCACACAGCCTTCTCCCTGTAAACCATCCTGAAGAAATGTTTTAGAAAAGAAGTGTTTTGATTGTCTCCTTTTATTTCATTGCAGGATTTCCTATCCCCCAACACAAGATTCATCACGCATCGATCACATTAAAGGTTATTGGGTCATACGTGGTAACTATCTCTGCATATAGATTGAATCCCTGAAGATATTTAAGCTATTTCTCACGTATATATTACCAAATACCAACAGACCAATTATTCCCTTGCAATTGCAACTATTCATTATAAAAATATAGTGAGGCATGATACCATGTGTATTTGAGATAATTTAATGAAGTGAAAAGCATCCAGTCCAGTCATATAATACAAATATTAATTTTGGGAAACAAAGAAAACATATTTGTCATATATTTATATACAGGGCGAGTCAGAAAGAATGGGCACTTTTTCACAAAAGCGTCACAAAAAATGTATGTGTGCATATTTAAAACTAATGGTAGCACTATAAAGAGCTATACTTTGGAAGCCAATCCACGGGATGGTCGAATTATCAAGCAATTTCTTAATGAGATATGCTCTCTGAATAAAGCTGAAATGCCTCTTTTCACGTTTCTGTCTTGAATCCAGGCTTTATTCTTCATAACTATTAATTTCTAGTCATTTTAAGATTTTGTATCCAACATTCATGAGCCTGTTCATGTTTTGTCTCTAGTTTCATTGGTTGGCATGTCTGATCAGCCACCCAACAATACTGTGTGTTATCGCCATTCCGTGGATTGGCTTAAAAATACTGGGTTCTACTAAATTGTTGTAAAATTATGACGCAATGTTCGTTGAATGAAAGCCAAACATGTGATCTTTGTAGCGCTATAATTGGATTTAAATATGCAGGCCTGCAATTTCTGTGGCGCTTTGTCTAAAAAAGTGCCTGTTCTTTCTGACCTGTACGTGAGTATCACTGCCCCCTTTACCCCATGCAGGACTGGAACATTTTAAGTCTTCTTGATGTTAGGCACAAAAAAAAAAGTTCGTCTCAGATGACCCGCGCGCATTCCCGAAACCGCCCGCGTTAGCTCTTTTTTTTAGGGGGTTTGTTTTTTTTTAATTTTTTTTTTTTTTTTTTTTTTTTTTTTTTTTTTTTTTCTCAAAAAAAATCTTGCAAAATCCAACTTTTGACCAAACAAATAACGATCAGGTCTAAATTGAAGAAAAAAAATCAAAAAAAAAATCCGCAGACCGCATTAGATTTTCAGTCTCTCATGTCATATGAGACAAACTTTTTTTTTTTTCCTTATCAATGGCAAAATGAAATGAATGGATTGAAACATTATCTTGGTTTTGATCATTTTATTAGGCAAATCACGGCTGTTTGATCCCACATAATGTGTCCATTTTATTCTGAGAACACCGTAACTTGCTGGCCCGGTTCTGGTTTTAACTGATTCAAGTACCTGAATATATACTGACCATCTTTTGTAGAAATTTCAGAACATTTGTTGGTGCCAGTTCTAAGAAATAGAGCTTTGAATATTATTATTTACTATAATAGCGCCCTCATCGGCCACATTTCCCATAGAGTTACATGTAAAATGTGTGTCAAATAGAAAATGCCGATAATTTAAAAAGGGCTCGAACAATTTTCTTGAAATTTTCACCGTATACTCGTATTCGTTAGCGCTACCTAAGTCAGGTCAAACCATAAATGGGCCACTATGTAATATTTTTTTATCCCACAATTTTAATTATAAATCGGACAGTCAAACAGCTGTGAAATAGTGGTATATTCCTAAAAGGTTAGGTATACAATGCAAAACCTTTCAACATAAAGAGTAAAGAAGCCAGCTAAATTAGCCCGACAGCCGATTACATTTTATGTTCGAAATATTGGAACACTTTTACCGTCAGAGCGTATTACTGTTACTACAGCTAATTATTGTTGTTGTAGACTATAGGCGATGTCTGGTGTAAGCAAATGTGCTCATTTGTAAAATGTCATCATAATATCTATTTGTAATTACAAAACACACATATGTCAGCTTTAATAAATGACTTTTTAATATCAAGAGAGATATTTAAGTAGGACTATGCTCAATCACATTGCAATAGTTTAATAAGAATAAGAAGTTGGTATTTGCAAAAAAATGCCACATACTAACTTCGGTTATCTTTGCGGGTCATAAAATCTCAAAGAGCCCCACACCAGGTTTTTAACCGGGATCGCCAAATAAATCGCCGCTCCCCAACCGCGGATCGAACCGGGGTGCCTCTGGACCAAAAAACCCAGCCCCCATAGCCATCGCTTTCAGCTACTCGTCCGCGCAGTGGCACTCACTAAATAGGCTCGGTTGATTACGTCATCGAAAACCGTCCGTAAATACCCTTGGAGATAGGCTTGGGCATAGTATTTTGCAGTACTCGGTTAGGGTAGGGTTATTGCAAAGAATTCAAACTTTCCAGTATTCTATTATCGGTTTCCTGATATTAATTTCAAGTGAAAAGCTGTTAATATTTAACAAAAATTAAATGTCCCCTGAATGTCTAAATGAAAAGACTCAAGTGTATCAATTTGAATAAATATAAATTAATTTTCATCATCACAGAATTCTCAAACTTCACGGTTAGTTTATGATCAAAATATGCGGCTTGTTTTATTCATGTACATTATGGCAGTTCAGTGTCACTCACTCACTCATTCACTTGACATTTTGCAAAATCATTTCCTCAACTCATTGGGACAAGATAAATGTCAAGCATCTACGCAATTACGCATCCAAGTGTGCATGAGAAGTGCTCACTTCCGGAAGATGGTTTGGGGGATTATAAATTATGCACATTATGAATGTTTTAAAGTTAAAATAACATATTTTTTCCTAGAAGCTTTTTCTGAACTTTGACATTTAAGACCTGTTTACCACAAAATGAGCGTTAAGTCACCAGTGTGTATTAGGAGATATGGTCCAATAAACATGCCTAAAATCATTAGAAAACAAAGGAATTTTTCAACATCAATTTGAATTTTGACAGGAAAAACATTCAGCAATTATGACACGTTGCATATTGATTTAAAGCTTGTTTTCTGAGCATTTCGAATCTGGACAAACCTGAAAATAAAATTAACTCTCATTTTGTGATGACATGTCTCATTTTGGTCGAAACTTTTGGTCAAAACCGTCGCTATCAGGATTAATGAAATTTGAAATCCATACACCCCTAATATGGAAAACATTGACCATAATTTTCCACATCATGTCCACAGGGAGTGTGAATTTCAAATGGGGTTTCCTGCATGGGTGACTCCATTTGAAATTCACACTAGATTAGGCACACAAAAAATGTTTGATTGTCCATAGATCACTTTTAAAAGTTGAGTAGGTCGGTCGGGAAAAGGTTTTTTGTTTTTTTCTCCCTTGCCCTTTTTTTCAGGTACCAACAGTAAAATGAGATGTACTTGTCTGTTGTGGTAACCAAAATGGGGAACAAAATCTGTAATATTTTGATGAGTATTTTTATTTTCTATACACTTAAAAAACAAAGATTAGAAGGGAAAAAAATTGATTTTTCGACTAAAATTTGTAAAAAAAATGAAGTTTTCAACAACAAAATTGAGATTTTTTTTACATTTTCAAAACAAAACAAAAAATGGATCGGAAGGATTTAGAGGGTTGGGCGGATGAGGACAATCAAACAATTTTTATTTTTGGGCCTTACAGTCATATAACTCATACACGTATCTTCCATACAGGGTGTATGGATTTCAAATGGAATATCCCAATAAAAGAATTCTAAAATAGCAATTGCTTTCATCAGATGTGAAGATGTTTCATGCTGATTCCTTAATAAGATGACTGCTACTTCCTGATAGCCTTGGCTATAAAGACTGTATACAGTATGAGTGTACATGAAACAATTCTGAAATGTGTTGTAATTTCTTGCGATTTCAGCCAAACTGCATTACGGTGGACAAAAACAAAGCATAACATAACAAAACAAACTTATTATATGTGACGTGTAGCTTCACCACAGATCCCAGAATAAATGGACTGTCTTTTCCTATTCTATTTTTCTATTCCACAACTTTCTTCTTGCTAACTAACTATAGAATCCTCTTTCCTGCAACATTATTCTCCTGAAAATCTGTATAGATCAATGTTCGATGGAAGTTATATCAAATCATACAGCCATGAGCAAGTTGAGACGAATGTGTTGATAAGATCCCTCGCTCAAATCACATTTAATGACCTATCCAAGCAGCCTCAATATTTGTACATCAGATGTGGTCTGTTGGTCTGCTCGCAATGTTGACTATTAATATAACATGTATGACATATTGATCACAAATGTCAATAATTCACTGTAACCGCTAAATCTCAGTTGACAAGCCAATTCCGACTCTCTGATCCATTCAAACTAGCGAGGCAGGCATGATTCCTATCTTCTGATGACATTTATGTGGCGTGTATATCATGATGCACATAACAAATATGGAGGCCCTTGGACTTGGTTCAAAAACCTGAGCAAATGGATTTTATCACATGAAGTGTTTTTACAGAAAACATGACAGTGTTTCATGATGGATTCCTAGACTTTTTTTGAGATATTGAGTGACATTTTGTTTTATCTTGAACGTACGTGAGTGGTGACAAGCCGATAAAATTATCATAATCATTATGAGAAGAATTGTGTCTGTACGAGGTAGTGAAAAACAAGCATTAACTTTGGTTTGTTTTCAAAACCCTTGAAAAAATGGAGCCTTATCAAACACTGAAATAAATTATAAATCCGCCAATTTCACAAGAAACTCCATGCACGGATATACACCGCTTTTAGACCCCATTTTCGTGCCTCTTTTACAATTATCTAGGATATACTGTTACACCTCGACTGCTTATAAATACCCAGGTTTGGCCTCAAACCCTTCTCATTGTCAAAATATTGGGCAATTTCGAGTGAAATTCAGCATTTTGGCTGGCTTTTTGCATTGTATAAATCTTTCCTAGAGCTCCATTTGATCACCAACTATCAGCTCGGTAGGGTATCATTTCATCCTCTAGCTCTAGCGCTAGCGCCACACATATACCATCCAAATAAAATGTGAGTGCCGCCCAAAAAAATGTCTCAAGTAATAAAGTAACACCCCCCCCCCCCCCCCCCCCCCACCACCACCACACACCCACCCCCATTAATACATTCTATATGAATGCTGAGCCTGGTGTTCTCTCTTCGTATTCAGAGGGGTAACACATGATCGTTCCAGGATCCTCAAATACCCCCCTATTTACGGCGTTTCGCGGACAATTTTGCTAATTTGACCCCCTTTTTCGCACAAAAACGCGGACATTTTGTCTGAAAATAACCCCCCCTTTTCACTATTTCAAGGACACTTTCTAGTTCAAAATACCCCTTTTTCCTATTCCCAGGACAATTTGATATGACACAAAGCTGATTCTATATTTGTTTCTTCCTCGCGGACATAGCCTCTCAAAAAAAAAGCACCCCTAATTTGTTGAAATCGCGGACATAGCTTCCAAAACGACCCCTTATTATTGGAAATCGCGGACATAGTTTCAAAAAACACCCCTAATTTTGGGAAATCGTGGACATAAATGTCCATGGAATGTCCGCGGACATGGTACGGAAAACCCCCATTTTCCGCGATTTTTGGAACGATCATGCGTACCCAAAGTCAATGTTGACTGAAACCACCGGGATGCTGAGTTAAATGTATCACTTTTTTTGCGACAAAATCGAGCAAATTCAGAAATAGTTTACATCCACAATGCTTTTGATCCAATCTGAAGACCTTCATTAATATTGTACATCCAGGATTACAGGAGTGATAGATAAGACAGTGTGAAATTGCGGCTCAATGTCAATCTTACTATCAGCAACCTTATCTTCACTATTTACACAAATCTGATTGTGAAGATGTCAGTTGGTGTCAATTATTACACAGCCAATTTCTTACGCCCGGCATCGTGATTGCTCTGATGTCAGTACCTGTAGAAGTAGTGTATGATTGGTACCTGTATAGGAGCTGTACATCTGTACGGTACCTGTGCCTTACAACCAAAGTAGTCGTGCACAGTAGCAAAGTTACTGGTAATGTGCAACTACTTCGATGATACCTTACTGGTACTTTTAACAGAATGATTAATCAACATTTTCTAGTGTTTAAAACTGCAGAATACGAGTGTGTTTCTACCCGGGAGGGGGGGGGGGGTGTACTCGGATTTGGTTTGGTCGGGGTGTGTGTGGCTGGAGATTCAAAACCCCTACCCATTTTTAAGGGTGATTTTGGAAAATATGGTACCCATTTCTAAGGGTTTTGCTTCATTATAGACCCAATTTTCACAAATTATCAGGGAAAAATACCTAATTTTCGCGAAAATAGACCCATTTGTATTGTAAAAAGTGACTCCATTATTAGGGATTTTCCAGCACAAAATCATACCCCATGTTTAGGGATATTTTGCAAAAAAGCTACCCATTAGAGCGGCACACCCCTGTATACCATATTAGGTGTTTCCATAGAGAGACATGAGACAGAACATTCTGGATAATGGCCTTCTAACTCCGCAGAGACAAGACTCGTCTCCGCCTTTTGATGGTGAATCCTTCTCCGATAAATTACTTTCCACGCGGCAGGCGATTGCAGACGACAGTTCCCAAATTTTGCAAAGTGTTTCAAAAATGTCAAAATTATTGAACTTCATCACCATATTTGGAATCACCCTGACAATAAGTACAAACATGTCTTGTATTGGTTCAGTAATTCTTGAGATAGACTTTGAAAGTTGGGAAAGGTTTCTGACAAATCTTGGTTTTGTATGGTAAAACTAATAGCTGCATGAAAAGTGTTTTAACCCTTTGAACCCGATAGGTCGATATCGACCTATCGACCTATCGGAGAACGTCGTATAACCCGATAGGTCGAAAAATCGACCTGAGCGACCAGGTGACACATTGATCATATGACTGAGTGGTCATGTGACTTGAAAGTCATGTGATGTTCACCCGATGTGAAATACATTGTTTTGCAAGGTTTTCTTTGTGTTTTTATGTAATTTAGCTGAAGAAAACAGTCAAAAATAGCGCAAAATTTGATGAATATGCAACCCAATATGGCGCAGATGATTCTCAGGTAGACAGGGATGCATTGTTTTACGGTCATGATTGGCAATTTTGGCGATAAAAACGGATGTTTTTATGTTATAAATAGGTTACGTTATACGTGTAGTACAATGGCATACTGCCCTCTATCATCGGTACCATATATAGGTGTACTATATTTAGCATTTTACCCCCGGAGAAGTCAGGGTGGGTGTACCGAACCCTTATAATAACTCCGGGTTCAAAGGGTTAAAGACTCTTAACATGATGCTGATCATCGATCGTCCAAAGATCAATTGTCAGCTTGGTGAGAAAAGCGTATCATTATTTTGTTTACTTACCCGTATTCTTCTCATGGCAGCTACTATTTCCACTCGACTGCTTGGTCTCGGTACATCCAATGTACCAATATACTGCAAGGAAAAAGGAATCGAAAAACAGAGAAGGTTTGTTAACGATTGTTGTAACAAATTACAGTAAGAGTGGTTCCATGTCCAATTTTCAGACAAATTGGATACAATTTATGTATTTATTGGATTTAGAGAAAAAATCTGACAATGTATTACTTTCTTACTTTTTTTTCAGCGATATCAATTTTATTCTTGATCATTCAACAGTAGGATCTCAATTATTTTAACAGTTTTAAAATTTAATAAAACATAATATTACAAAAAATGCAGTAACTGACCTAACCTACTGGAAAGGTCCATTTGCCCAAGATCAAAGTTTATTGTTTTTTGTTTTGTCGTTATTGTTTTTGTTTGCTTTTGTTTTTTGATGTGTGTTTTGGGTGTTGTTTTTTTCATTGCCTAAGTAATAGGCCTATATGCCGAGTCCAGTTGGAATACATGCAGGTTGATTTATATAGTAAGGCATATCATTGTTACCCTTGTACTCATTATCTAATTAATTAATTAGTTAATACCATATGTATAATTATATACAAACCTAACTCTAACTGACTTGACTCTGGAGTTTGATGTGTAGATTCAAAATTGTATAAATGCTTGTCAAGAAATATTCATTTAGGGTCTAAAGGTATATCGCCTTTTGATAAAGTACCCCCCCCCCCCCCCCCATGCAAGATGTATTGACAGTGTTACCAACTGAAAATGTCTCCCAATCCACAGCGCAGTCCCATAGGCT
The DNA here is from genome assembly GCA_035610835.1 of Ophiura sarsii. NCBI lineage: Eukaryota > Metazoa > Echinodermata > Ophiuroidea > Amphilepidida > Ophiuridae > Ophiura > Ophiura sarsii. The sequence continues at coordinate 66,488,383 of CM069448.1, forward strand.
GCAGCCCACATCAAAAAGTAGCCCAATTTCCATTGGGCCTATAGACAAATTACATTGGTAGTCCAACTTTCTACAAGTAGCAGCACTTGTTTTTCGTCGCCGGCCAAAGGGTCAATAGTAGCCCAATTATGTGGCCTGACTTTGGGGTTGGCAACACTCTGTGTTCTCTCTTGAATTAAAAAAAACAAGACCTGGGAATAATATAAGGATGCCTATAGACAACAAATAATCGCATGAGAGCCTCCGCAAAATGACTCATATATGACTAGATGTTTAAGAAATATAAGTCCATCATACTTATCGATGCAGTTTGAATTTGTTCATAATAACCATTGTCATGTAACAAGAAATCACACAAGTAATACTTTGGTTGTACCGAAATTTAAGTCGAACTCAGGTATGCGAACGTTTCATGTTAGGGCAGCATATGCCTGGAACAACTTGCCATCAACAATCAGAACCGAACTTGAGAATATGTCAGTGCAACAATTTAAAACAAAGATCCATGGAATTTAAAGTTTGTGTTCTAAAGTATATTACAATTCTGCATTTCCTTTCTGAATTTATCTGATGGTTCTGTATATATTTATGTAAATAGTTGTTATATTCCATGTATATATATTGTAAATAATTATGTATTTTTCTCTGTGAAATGAGGGCCTGCTTGGAAAGCAGTGCTTGACACTGAAGCTGTTTACCCTCAATAAAGAAAGATTAAATAAAAAATAAAAAAATAAATAAATAAATACACTTCGGATAATTCCATTGTATTGCCTATTCTAGAAATATGGCCATGATTATGGGTTAAAGCTATAAATAGATAAATAGAAATAGGACAAACCTCGCAGTCAGGCTAAGAAAAATAATAAGTTGTGTTGCCCTCAGCAACCGACCCTAAAATCATAAAAACTAGGGTCGCATTTTTTATTTAGATTTAAGTGTCTAAATGTTACTATTTCTTGCTTGAAATGAATAAGTGGGTTTAAATAAACGGTTTTTAGACTATTGTCACACTGTAAACATTAGTTAAATTGACATGGGCCTATATCAATTTTGTCTTGACATAAACCATATTTTTCACCCAAAAAAAATTTGGAAAAAAAAAAATTGAAAAAAAGAAATTGAAAAAAAAAAAAATGAAAAAAAAATTGGAAAAAAAAAGAAGGAAAAAAAGGATTTCCGACCGACCGACCCGAATTTAAAAATGTTGGCACTTGAGGGCAACACAACTTATTATTTTTCTTGGCCTCATTAGGCGACTGGAAGAATATGAAGCTTAAGCTTAATTTCTATAATAATAATAGCAATTTGGGAGTAAGAGGATTGTTGTGCACTATTGCAAGCATGGATATTTACATTTACAAACCACATTGACATTTTGCATATTTTACCCGATTGTGACTCTCTGATCACGGGAGAATTCAAATGCACAGAAACATTAAACATTACTTGAGATAAATGTATGTGTGAACAAGTAAAACAGTAACAATTAACAATCTAACATAAATTATGATATGCAACCAAATTAATTATCATATTCCGTACAATTAGGAAACACTTCAAATTGTCTTATTTAATTACTATTTCTTTAACCAGGCTGGCAGGTCTAGACAAATTAATCAACCTTTTCAATAGAACAAAACCTAGGCTTAATGAGGTTTTTTCCTACCAGCACAAAAACCTTGTTGTGAATTTAGTGCACTCAACTGTTGAAATATTTAAATGCAACTTAATGATAATTCCATACTACATGTAATTAATTTCCAAGCAGTACAAACCTCACAAAAGGTCATTTTATTTTCATATTTTTAGAAAGCTTAATTGAGTAAAAGTAATTGGCTTTCTTCGCTCGCTCTAGGTCATCTCAATTATCACACAAATACTACCTTTTTACACTTAAATGAAAATGCAATTCCATAATAACCCCTGAAATCCTTCACACATGAGTAGACTGCAATACACAGTCCTCAATATCTCAATTATATTATCAACCATTAAATTGTATGTTGACAATGTTAACCTGCCAACTACTGTAAAAGCCAATACTTTCAAAGTAAAGATATATTTGCTCATTTTGATATCATAGGCATTTCGCGAATTGTTTTTTTCGCAGGCGACCTTCTGGATGCACTGCATGAATGTTGAAAAATACATTTTTGTGTGTTATAATTTTTACGGAAAAATATTTTGCGCGAAAATAAAACCACCACAAAAATGTCAGCCTTTTCAGTATTGTATTTGAAGAGGACCTCCATCAGAGTTTTGTACAGTGTATATACATTCAGTAAAGTAGTGACTGGTCCCTCTACATGTAGTTTAAAGAGATAACTGTAAAAGTGGAAATTTTCGCGCTTCTCACATTTTGAACAATTTTGCTTGTTTTTATTTTCGCGCTTTTGAGCTTCTGTACATAGACCTACATATAAAATGAATATATTCGCGCGTTTTTATTTTCGCGCTTGCTGATTTTAGCGCGAAAATCGCGAAAATAAATATCATGGTCTTCTCTCTGAATATCTTGAACACAGTTATTATGGCTGACAAGATGGCAGCTAATCCCTTGGGGGTACTCGGAGTTGGTTTGGTCGGCGGTGTGCCGCTGGAGATTCAAAACCCTACCCATTTCTAAGGGTGATTTTGGACCCATTTCTCAGGATTTTGCTTCATTATAAACTTAATTTTCGCAAAATGTCGGGAAAATAGACCAAATTTTCGCAAAATGTTGGGAAAATAGACCCAATTTTCGCAAATTTGACGAAATAGCCAAAATATTCGCGAAAGTAGACCCATTTATAAAAAGTTACACCATTATAATGGATTTTCCAGCACAAATCATACACATGTTCCGGGATTTTTTGCAAAAAAAGTGATCCATGAAAAAAGCGGCACATGCTCATATACCGTATAAGGCGAGTAGATAACCTCTAGAATACAGAGTAGGCCTATTTCGTACACAAACAATTCTGAACTGTCAGAAAGCCTAATATTATATTAAAGACGAGGAAATTTGTTCTTGAATCAAAAGTAAAAAGTCTGCGCAAACCTTTAAAGAGACATTCAACATGTTCAAGAACACAATTTCTCCTGCAAGTGCCATTTACTGTGTTGTTTATCATGTGTTTTATCGAAACATCTCTGATCAAACATTTTATTCTCCATACTACACCAGCTTTTCTCATCATCTTAAAATCGTTGCCACAACATGACAGCACTGGACGCCCACACATGCAATGCAGATATTTACTATGCAATAATGTTTGACATGAAAAGGTCTTTGTGAGCCATTTATCCGCATGATTGATAACGCTGGGTGTAAGCGATAATTATTGTAACAAATTGTAGACGTCATTATCCATGATATTGACAATGATGAAATGGCTTGTTAGCTAAAGGATTTGTCAATGCTGTCCTGTCTATGATGGATGTACATGTTTTAGCGCGTACAGGCTCAACAAGGAAAAAAGGGGTTATTCCAGTTATCTTTGGTACTTGGAAATACTATTTCCATCCAGAGAAGATTTTAAGGTCTTTCCACAATGCAACTAAAGCTTTTTTGACACGATGCATTTGTCGAGCTCTAAGTTTTTTTTAGAAATAAGAAAAAGGAACACTGATAACTTATTTATTCATTGATGTAAACTAGAACCTATAGAGCTCCAAGTCCAACTATGAACGCGCTATGAAGCCATGATTGTGTGCATATGTCTATGGGAACCGAGACAAATTGGAGACCAGAATTAGAGCATTTTGCAAAAACCCAATGCATTGTGGTGGTGTCTTTAAAATCTTCTTTGATTTCTATCTTCATGTTTCCTGTACCCGCAATTTGCACCATAACCCCAACACCACTACACCATACAAAATTGTATGGCAATCATCGCCCTAACCCCCTAACCGGGTTTTTAACAGGATCACAACTTTGTATTAGAAAACACCAACTAAGTCGCCAGGGACGGGCCAGGAATCCATCCGGGGACCCTCCGGACATCAGTCCACTGTCCCACCTGCTAAGCAACGACCCTCAGCTACACATTCGTGCAGTATACCGCACTCACTATATAGGCTCAGTTGATTATGTCATGGAAAAGCGACCGCACATGCGCTTGGAGATAGGCTTAGAAGTCTTTTTTAGCATGGGGGCGAGGGGCGTTAGGGTTAATATGTATATTGTGATAACTTTCATAGTCTGGCACAAAATAGTTCTATACTTGTGGTTCAAGTTGTTGCTATTTAAATTCAAAGAGCACCAGGGGTCAACAATTTTCTCAGGGGGCTATTTTGTGAAATCTGGGGCTAATCGCTCTTTGTGAAATCTGGGGCTAATCGCTCTTGGCCCCAACATATTTGGAGCCCTGAAGTGCACCATGTGAAAATGTATGATTGCACCTAACCTTTTGAGGGCTGGGCTAAGATCAGATATGAACTTATTTACTAATAAAAGAAAATATTTTTATGTTTTTCTCAAAGGTTCAAAATCAAGAGGGGGTTGACGGGCACTGACATCAACATTTAAGGCAGGTAGGTTTGTGTTTCCTTAAAGATTGCTCCTTCTTCAATATCTCCTGCCAGTCCTTATTAGGACTCACTGTCATCCAAATTCAGTTGGGTTTTTTCAGTTACCCTTCCCAAAATCCAAAAATCGCAAAAGTAAAACAATTGTCAGCCTAAATCATGTCAACGTCAAGGAGTCATCATAATACTGTAGCACCAGTAGGCATGTTTTGGGGAGATTTTGGGGTAAACATGATAAGTGTTACACCAAAGAATGTCACCTTTTTGCCTCTAGTGAAAATCCCTTAAGATTATCGTAAGCTATCGTATGCATTGGTATGTGAATGTCACAAACATTTGACAACCGAGAACGATGCGGACTGTTGATGTAACCATATACCTTTCTTTCCCCTGGTCTAGGTTGTAGCAGTGCCACCACCAACCTATACACATAGCGTAATACTCAAACTCACTTTCAGCCTTGTGTAGAGAATTTATTTAAACCTAAGGTTGATAAACAAGAAAAACACTTTTTTGTAAATCAGCATAGACAGCAACAGTATTAAGTTTGCTTTAGTTCGCTTTTATGCCCTCTCCCCAGAGTTCCATACAATGCTTGTGGGAGAATCCACAATGTTACCCATATTAAGTTATAAGAAGTAGAAGCATTAGCTGTAGACATTCCTCGAAATTTCGCATATTACATCGCAATTTGTCAAAAAATGTCTATTGTATTGCAATAAACACAAGACAGGTGCACGATCGCGATACAAGTTTTCTTAATTCATGTTATTGATGAATACAAATTTCACTGTATAACAAAATATTGCAGCCCATTTTGAAAAATGAGGAGCAATTTTGCATCACAAGGAAAACCGAGGACATTTTTACTGAAAATAACCCCCCTTTTTTCACCATTTCAAGGACACTTTCTACATAGTCCCCCTATTTGCGCAAAAACAAGGACACATCTGGTTCAAAATACCCCTTTTTCCGCGAAAAATAGGTTCCAAAATGACCCCTTATTTTTGGAAATCGCGGACATGGTACAGAAAACCCCCCTTTTCCGCAATTTTTGGAACGATCATGCGTACCTTAAGTCAATGTTGACTGAAACCAGCGGGACTTTCACTCCACCACCATCCATCTACCTGTTCGTTTGATTCATGCTTGTTGAGATCTGGCTCATTCCATGAAGTTGGGGCATTTGTTAAAATAGCAGAATTTGGTACTTTAGGCAGCTTATAAACTGTTTTACTCTATGTGTATATCAAATTTTGTTAGTGTCCAAAAACAGTACTAGGTTATAGTATTGCGCAATGAAAAAAAAAAAAAAAATCGACCCTTCCTTGAAGAAAAATAAATAAAAAATGAGGTGGTGTCCAAGACCATTTTTGCTAAAAAACGTGACATGGAAAACACAACAATTAATATGAGTTTTATGTAAGCAAAACTATCATAGAATTGCTTGGAAATCAATTTGATTAATAAAAGATACATGTATTCATAGTTTACTGACCAAAACACCTCGTCACGCTGGACTGATTTTTCACCCTAGCAACATGAAAATTGCCTTTCCGATGCTACACACGGTGTCCACAAAATATACATGTGTAGCATCGGGAGTTTTCATTGCTGAATGGGGGTAGTTCTCTATCATACATTTTTAAATTACTTTCCAAAATTAAGAGCATATATCAATTGAAAACTATTGCAAATGAGAATAAATTTCATGAAGACCATTCCATATATTCATGAAAAAGTATACCGTGCCGTGTGCATGGTGTCCTAACCATAAAATGTAGCATCGTGACAAACATCCTATGCAATTTGTGGGAATTCCCCCCTGGAGATAAATAAAACATTCCATATTTCTTTTTGTAAGGATAGAGGTCAATAGCTATCAGGTTTGTTTGGAATTTGCCACATGTGGGCTAGTTTTATCAAGGTTTCAGTCGCTGATGTCCCGTTGTAGCATCGGGACTTTTATGTAGCATCAAAATGTAAACATTGGATAGTTTTGTGAATGGTAAGTGCGATTGTAATTATTTCTTAATGTTGCTTGTATGTCTGTATTTACTAATGCATTTTTATTGAAAGGGAAACACTGAATCAGAATTTCTTTTCATGTTATGATATTAATTTTGAGTCACAGACGCCATAATAATTTGGCGTCCATGTAGCATCGGGCATAGCATGGGCAATATTTTGCATTGGGTATCGTTATAGTTCGTTGAAATTGTAATTTTTTTGTAGAATCACATCATTAATAAACTTTGAAGTTAATAATGAATTAGTTTTTGCTCTTTTAATGCTAATAATATAGCTTACCAATACGATGCTACATGGACACCATGTCCATGTAGCATTTCATAAAATTTGTCTAATTAGACTAAAACAATTACCCCATTCAAAATTATCCATCACCCAAAACATTCAAAACATTGCCTACATTTTACTACACTTTACAGAAAAAAGGCATATTATGAGAGATGTATATCTAATGAAATATATTAATACACAATGCTACATGGACACCATTTCCATTAGCATTTCACTGAATTCACAATAAACATTCCCTTATTTCAGTTTTATTTACTATAAATAAAACAAATAATTGTAAATCATTTAAGTTCTCTATCCTTTGCTACTCTTTTTCATTTTAAATGAATAATAAATAAAATACTCCAGCATGATTTTAATATAAATATTTTCCTGCAACACAAAAAGTGCAACATGAATAAATAATCTACTCCAATATCAATACACAATGTTCCATGAAGATACTAAGCCATAGGGTTTATTTTGTTTTGCTTTGCAGGTTCTTGACATTAATTCAGAAGACAGTTCTATCGTCCTGGAATGTATGGAGATGAAGACAAGGAACCCATCATTTTCAAAAACTAGTACCTTTCCAAAGAAATCCACCATGGCAATTAAATTATTTTTTTGCAAACTGACTTTTTAAGTGATCAAACTTTTCAATCGTCTTTATCAATTACAGAGGATGATTCAATCAGAAACGAGCAAAGAGACTGAGATCACAAAGGGTACTTTAAGAACAACACTGCATGAAGTTTGTTTCAGTGGACATCTTAAGTTTCTTTGATCAATGGTGTATTGTTATTGTGTAATTGAAGAAATGGTGTATGTGTATCATAGGTAATTATGTTTTATGCTTCATGGCAGGTTATCTTTTTGTGTAATTTGTAGTTTTACAATCCATGTTATTAATTTTATCGTGTGCTTATAACATAAAAAGTTAACATCATAGTACATCCTCTCTATTGATCTGAAAAAGATGCACCTGTTCAAGCTGTTCCAAATATTTTAGGGCACGGTGTCCATGTAGCATCGTAATACTTAAGTACACAGAAAAGGTAAATTTTACATGAACAGTGTTTAGATAAATTTCAAGCAATTCACTCTGTGTATCTACTTGATATGATGAACAATTAGACAAACCATTCACACTCAAATAATTGTAACAGTATGAATAGTCTTAATTATTAACAATGTTACAAGACGTGGTGTCCATGTAGCATCGGTAGTGCATTTTATAACATTATACAGGTAAATAATACTTCATAAACTTACTTTATGACTATAATGTAATCAATGTGCATGGTTTATAGAGTACTTTACATCAAACAAATATTGATATGTACTTTTTTTAAATTCATTATACAAATTGCAAAATAAAGAGTCACTTTTCAATGAGTTTTTACATAAAACAGTTAATCTACGATGTCTTGTTCGTTAAGTTATGTTCAACCTAGACAAATCTGGTTTCTTTTCATGTATTTGTGGTTCAAAGTAGTTAATTGAGGTATAGAAACTTGGCCCACATCTTAAGCTAATTTATTAGAAAATGATATGGAAATGGGAAATGGTGTCCATGTAGCATCAGGATTTTTGGAAATGTCATCCAAGTGTTGAACATGTGCGGTTATTTTACACCAAATGTTACATTAAAAAAAAAAGTTCTACATTGGACTTTAGTAATTGTAGAACCTAAAAAAGAAGAAAGAGTTGGAAAATATCCATTTTGAAAATTTCACTTGGATGTCACATAATATGCCCCAACTTCATGGAATGAGCCATCTACTATTAGCTGTTGTACTGAACTGTGTTAAATGCGGTTTGCCCCCCACACTCCTGCCCAACCATACCTTTTTATCAACGGAAGCCCTTGACTTGACCCTTGATAAATATTGTCAACTAGAATTACAAACCGATAGCTGTACATTTCAATGCTCGATGATTTACCTGTCTGTCTGTCTAATGTTGGAATAGTATTTAGCTGGTGTTTACATCCCGGTGGTTTCAGTCAACATTTACTTTGGCTAGCATGATCTTTCCAAAACTTGCGGAAAAGGGGGGTTTTCTGTACCATGTCCACGGACAATCCGCGGACATTTATGTCTGCGCTTTTCCCAAATTAAGGGTGTTTTTGAAGCTATGTTCGTGATGTCCCCAAATTAGGGGTGTTTGTACGCCATATCCAAAAGTAAGGGGTCATTTTGAAAGCTATGTCCGCGATTTCAAAACATTAGGGGTGTTTTTGGAGAGGTTATGTCCGCGAAGAAGAAAATAGAATGTCCTCGTTTTTGCAAATCGGGGACTATATAAAAAGTGTCCTTGAAATGGTGAAAAAAGGGGGTTATTTTCAGTCAAAATGTCCATGTTTTTGTGCGATAAAGGGGGTCATTTTGGCAAAATTGTCCACGGAGCGCCATCAAATAGGGGGGTATTTCAAGATCCTGGAACGATCATGTGTTACCCCTCTGAATACGAAGAGAGAAACCCAGTGTTTACATGTGGATCTAACAAAGTCCACATAATACATACAACCCAGTCTATACAGCAAAATTGCCCATCAAACATCCTTTAAAATTGTGTCAAATTCAATATCCGACAGGTGTTTTTCAGCACTCATATTATTTGAGGTGGGTTACCCCTAAAGCATGGTTGTATTCATTACCCTCCTCATATCACCCCCTCTCCAAACCATTTCAGCTAGGAACCACCCCCAGGGAAAGCCCCTTGCAACTAAATCACGCCCATTGAGCATATACATGTAGTTAGCAATATTGTTGTAGGGAGAGCGGGGCTAGTCTATATAGTCTAAAATTTAACTTGCCTATAAAGCCGGGTGAGCTTGCCCATCATGAGGGCGAAATTTGCCCCGGCGTGAGTAGTGTGGGGGTAAGTCCGCCCTGTTGGTTATTTTCCTTACTAAAAGTTCTAGAGTGCTGAAACTATGGGGGTATGTAGCCCAGAAACGTAGTTTTCATTTGGAAGTAGGGTAGCTTTCTAACTTGTAAAATGAGTCCGCTAGGCAAGCCTGAAAATTAGAGGGCGGACTAGCCCCGCTCTGCCCTACTTGATATAATAGACATGCAATCTTGCATTGTGAAAAAACAGTGCGAGCCTCAAAACTAGAAGTTCAATAGCCGAGTATAAACCAAAGATGGATAAATCTTTGTGTGTAAAGTGGCAGGTTGACTAAATTGGACAGCAAAAAAAACACAATCCATACATGACATACACTGAAACAAGGGCGTATTCCAAGGGTCTCTCTAACCTGGTTCGTCATGGTGCAAGAATGTAACTAATTGGCAGCGCTATACCGCTACAACCGAAACATAGCCTTTAATTACAAAGAATTGTTTGATCTGTACTGTGCTTTGATATGCTCACTTGTTTTAAAGGGGCACTGAGAGATACGTATAGCTGTGCGCCCTCAATTTAGGATTCCTACGTACCTTATCTATTGAAACACATAATTTTTTCCAAATTTCAGTTTTCAATGCAATCTCTCAATGCCCTTTATATTATGCGTAAGCCTATTAACCATTACACAAAAGAACAACCAATGCGCATCTGCTACTTTTATTATATTTTCAGGTTTATTGAAAATGTCATGAATTTAAAGGTAAGGCGTCATCTGAAACTAGCATTGACTGACAAATGTTAATGCCTCAAATCTGGAATGTATTTGAAGCCCACTGGAATATTAAATATTGAAAACACCATTTGCTATGAAAACTTGCAAAAATTGTTGCATGTTCTGTCAAAACCTCCAGCCCTTCAGCATGTATAAAGTAATATTTCCTATGAATAACCTTTGCGCAGTCTGCTCCAAACATGTTCAAGGGCCAAAAACACATCTATCAAAACCTTGTAAGTGCTCTTGCCCCTGAATGTGTATAGAGCAACACTTCCTATGCGTAGCCGTAAACCATTGGGCAGTTTTATTTTATATAGGCAGAAGGGTGAAAAAAACCAAGAACAAAACCACTACACTAATGTTCATGTACATGTACATGTATTTAATCTTCTTAAATGAAATAATCTGACAAGTTTTTAAAACGGTGGTAACATGTTCTGTTTAATACGAAAGTTGTAAAATGCTAACCATACATGTAGCTCCTAGATATTCAAATTGCCTAATCCATAAGTTTTCGCAAATGGTCGGCAACACATTTTGCCAGAACACTTGTTAAAATGTTAACCATACCTCCAGGGTATCTTAAACAGAAACTCTTTTGGATTATGAACTTGAATTATACTAAATAAAATTTAATTTGACTAGTACAGACAGAAGTCTTATATCTCTTTGAACCAAATCAATTCAAATTATTTGACCACCCTAATTCGATATAAAACCACTTTACTTGAAATTCAATGCGACAAGGATCTATGTGCAATGGCTGCCCTTAGTACACAGGCAAACCATATTGAATCAGAAGAATATAACACATGGCAACTATTACAGATAGTGCCTATTCACATGACAATGGCGTGGTACAAAAATACATTATCTGCAATAGCTGTTACACTTATACTCTATTTGGCTTCCTCTGGACAGTGATGTAACTTAACAGGCGCAGCTTTTACGCACACGTATGTATCTTCCGTCTTTCAACGCTCGTATGTAAACGCCAGCGCCGCAAGTAGGCGCGCGCATTATGTCCTGCAATAAGTAGAATACGCAGTTACGTCACTGTCTCGTGATGGCCAAATAGACTATAGTTAAAATCAATTGCTCAAAATAGAGGCTGCCCTTTGTATTTATAATACTTTGCAGCAGCTATTGGTGATGGGGTTTTGTGGCACTTCACTGTTACGCTACCGTGCAGCGTGGTTTCAGATACAGAATTGACTTGGTGACCTGTTCAGCCCAAGTCTCAGTGAAGTCTGAGTTTATAGTGAAAGACGAATGGCAAGTCAGCTAGCGAAGACGCCTCAGGGCAAAGGCATTGTTTGGTGCGTTTCGGATAGGTGATTTCAAACATGAAACGTGGAGCTGTGAGGCAGGGTGTGTGTATGTAACAATTTCATGATTATAACTTGTATGTTGTAGGTCTGTAATGTAGTTAGGATAGATCAGTCATTTTCAAGTCCTGTTTTGTCACATAGCACTACCTGTCAAAATGTTATGGATTAGTAATCTGTCAATCTTTCTGATTATTTTATTATTTAAACCTTAATCCTTTCTTTCATGACCTGTACGTGAACTCAAAGATTATACTAAAAAAGTTCAAAAAGCTGACATAAACCCAGTTCTAATTGCAAGGCCCTGGTTTTGAGTTCTTCTAGAGTTGGTTCTACAAGCCATCATATATTTCTGACACAATATAACAACATATTCCTTCCCCCTTCCCTTATTTCCATACATTTCCCTGAAATAAGCTTCCTATTGTTACTCCCCCCCCCCCCCCTTTCCCATATACTACTACAATAAACTGCTTAAATCCAAGTCAAGCTTATTTAAACTACTACCTGGATTGCATAGGTCTTAACATCTAGATGTTGTTTTAAAGTAATTTCCACCACTTGAAAATATTGACTTTGAATTGTTATATGCTCCATACATTATTCATTGGTATTTACTCGCATTGTTGACTCTGTCTCATGGTATACTAATATTCATGGTATATGCACACAGAATTCTTGTGTGGTTTCATATGTAGGTAATGGTATACCAGCAGTTCTATAGTATATAGAATGAAATGTTCTCATTTGAAATCGTGATTGGATTTTGGATCTACAGTGGAACCTTGTTAAACCAAAGTTGCCCAGGCCTCCTATTTTAGTTGTGTTACCAGTTTACATCGCAATGTAATTATGCTTGGGACTTGAAAAACACTTATGTGTCATCAGGAACTTTGTGATAACCCTACCCCCCCCCCCCCCCCCCCCGAGTACTAAAGTAACCAACTACTTCTACACTGTTAAAACACTAAACAACACAAGTTAACCAGTGCATCGCTCAACGTTGTTTAACATTTTATACAATGTTGCTCAAATTAAATTAACTTGTTTAAAATTTTGAGCAACATTGTTTAAAATTTGAGCAACATTGTTCAAAATGTTAAACAACATTTGAGCGATGCACTGGTTAACTTGTGTGTTGTTTAAAAAATGTAAACAGCGTTTTAACTGTGTAAGCCTATCTCCAAGCCCATGTGGGGATGGTTTTTGATGACATTATCAAGAGAGCCCTATAAGTGAGAGCGGTATACTGCGCGAACGAGAGGGTTGTGGCTTAGTGGGTGCATGGTGGGACGACCGACCGATGTCCTGTGGGTCCCCGAATCAATCCCCGGCCAGTTCTCGGCGATTTACTTGGTGTTTTTTCTTCCCAAATTGAGATCCCGGTTAAAATCCCTAAACAGGGGTTAGGGTTATCAAGGTTTTACTGTAATAAAAAATCACTCCTCTCTAATTCAATCCAAGCACCGATGTCCATTTTCTATGTGTTGTGGTTGGAGCAAAAATAGTGATATTTACAATAAAATGTTGACTAAACTCGTCTGTTTGAAGCGTCCTAAAACTGTAAAAGTGGAAGGTACCCAATGTACAGGTAGTGTGATTCTGACTACATGTACACAAGACACCCAGGCCTCGAAATAGCACCCACCCGCCTGCCCGCTAATTTATTAACCGTAAACAACATTTGGCCAAACACTGTTACATGTATTATCAGTCTCATCATGTATATTATACGCTTTATTCCGTCAAAGTATCAAATATTGTTTACGGTAAATAATATCGCCGCCTGCCCATAGCGGGTAATTGTTTCAGACTACTGTAAAACCACTTATTTTTTTGCGAAAATCGAGTGGGATGTGGATTCGCGAAAATTAAATATCTGCTAAACTGACCATTTTGCTTTGAAAGTAACAGTAAAATGTCCAGATTCGCGAAATTAAATGCCCGCTAAAAATAAGCAGTAATATAAATTTGTGAAATAAAGTATTCGCAAAATTACAGTGTTTTACAGTACATGTATACAATACACCACCTGAAACCTAAAACCTTCACAACAAAAGGCAAACTGGTTACTGGTACACAAGTTTATTTCTTATATTGCAATCTTCTGAATGAACTTGGCTTGAACTTGACGTCCCCCACAAAGTTAATTTACTCCGCTCAGTGTCAGTCAACTCCATCACACGGAGTTCTGACAACGTTATTCGCACTGGCCCCTCTAGCTTTCCTGATATCGTTTTTCACTCCCGCACTCCGTAGATCCATGCAAGTTTTATTAAATCAAAAGTCTCATTTACCAAGGTAAAATTTCACGCTATCACAACAACAACACTATTATTTTCAATACTTGCGAATTTACGTAAGATGGTATAAAGATATTCAATATTATTACAATTATATCGCACAATTTGTTAGTGACAGCGTAAGACGGGTCCTGTGTACACAACACATACTGAGTACACTTGATAAAATTACGCACATTCATGATATTTAGCTTCCAGCTGCCTGCGATACCTGCGTTTCATATTTGTATTAATAATTTCATTATGCAATGACAATGTAGGTATGATTGCGGGTTTGTTGGGTCTGTCAACAAAGATAGCAATCTAAGGTAGGTACTATAGTTAGATCAGCTCCAAATTGGTGGGAACATGCGGTTTTTATTCCTATGCAATTTAGGTAATGTAATTGAATGTAATTTGAAATGTGGGTATGGCGCAGAGTGCTACACATCAGCTGGACTGATAAAAAGTCAAACACATGGGTGCGCAAGCAAATAGGGGTGAAAGAAAAAGAGGGACTGCTAGCCCAACTAAGGAAGAGGAAGCTTGCAAAGTATGGTCACTGGAAGCGACGTGCGGATAGCATAGTAATAACTACTATTGAGGGAGAGGTAGAAGGGAAGGCTCTACCAGGACGCAGAAAACTGCTTGGACAGACAACATCAGAGACTGGACAGACGGCGGACTGGTAGCAGCAAGAGTGAAAGCACGCAAGAGAATGCCGACGGTTCTTTGAAGGACTATGGCTAAACAGCAGCAACAGCAATTTAGGTCATACGCACACGAATTTGCTGCACGCGTTCATCACGCATGATGTACCGTGTGCTTGCTGTGCACACATGTATTAAATTCATTGCTAGGTTTGCCAATTTGGAGCGGATCAAACTATAATTTGATAAGCTTCAATGGGTGAGCCTCCTTACAGCAGCAAATGAATACAGGGAGTTGTAGGTGTATGCAGCATAATTATGATGAAGGCAACAATTAACGACGCATGGACAAAAACCATGCGAGTACGTTTGGATTACTTTTAGGCGCGGAGATATAAAAAATAAATATTTTTCTGACCAATTTTTAGAAATTGTGATAATTGTTTTAGTTTGTCCAAAAATCGCAGATTTTATAGTGATTTTTTGTGTGTCTTTGTGAAGGGGGAGCCAGAACGACTGACCTAACCTGGGCGACACACAAAATTGGTAGATAACATTCAAAATATACGAAATCGCAAAATTAAATGCACAAATCGAGGGCTCAGAAACACAAGGCCTCATCTCCATTTTTTCAAAAATGAGATTTTGGTATCAACATTTTCAGAAAGAATTTCTCTTTTCAGTAACACACAGCCTTATCTCCATAACACAACCCCTTTCAAAGTAATAGCCAGTATCACAAGGCCTCATCTCCATCTCCCAAATGTGTTTAAAAATCTTCAATAGTCTTTTCCTCAAAATGGTCAAAATGGAGATAAGGCCTTGTGTTTCTGAGCCCTCGAAATAAATTTCCTAGAAATCGGCACCTCGGGATACAGCGGTGTACTTTGTGAACGCTATTGATACAAGATGGAAACAGTTTACGATCCATAACTATATAAACAAATGAATAGCGGACAGACGGAATATTGTTCATATAAATTGCTTCCTCAGGGCCTGTTTGTACTTCATGTTGACAGTATAATACAGATTTTAATAATGCATTTTGTCCAGGAATAATCAAAAGCAATTTTTATGCTGACAGCGATGAAATATAACGCTAATGCATTTCTACTGAAATAATTGGGCTTTTTGTCTGTTGGATGGAAAACACCGGCTTTTTATGATGAGGGAATTAGTTTTATTGGCCTGTTCGGAATGAGAAAATGGTTATTTTTGTGTCTGTAAATGTTTGTATTCGTTCAAAAATAATTTCCTCTGCTGATAAAATTGGAAATGTTGGGTTCCTTTTATTGAAACAGTTGCCCATTTGGGGTTAGCTTTAGAATACCCTACCATACTTATTCCTCACACGTGTATGGGTCATTCTTTAAAAGTCCCCATTGAAGACATACAGTGGTAGGGTATACTACAATGTATAAACTTTAAAGGAACTCCCATATTTGTATTTCTATGCATATATTAAATACTGTACTGAACTGGCGAAATATAATAACAATACATAAAAATATAAATTAAATTCAGGAATACATGACTGAAACCATGGAAAAACGGGGAGAGGGGAATTGGTATATTATAAGGGTGCCTGTAAAATATTTTAAAGGGGCACTGAGTGAGAGATTGTCGAGAAAAATGAAATTTGGAAAAAATGAATTGTTGCAATAGATTAGGTACGTAGGAACTCTAGAGGTGTAAATTGAAATTGTACACGATAGACGGTGAATTAACGTAAACTATTTCAGATGGTAGTTAGAATATGCCCAAGTATTACGTAGGTGCAAAAAAAACCTGATTTCCAGACAAATTGAGGGCGCACTTCCTATACGTATCTCTCAGTGCCCCTTTAACTTGTCCAGACTCAAATGTGACGTAACAATTTCCAACAACTCGTATCTTCAGATCAATTTTTCTGATTCTCTTAGTCTTATCATCTTGTCAATAACATCAAACATTACATGCCCTAAATAATAGTGAAATCTATGCCAGTCAAACAAAATCTATACAGACGGCTAGCTAAAACAAAACTTATGATGTTAAAATCTGGGACACTAAAATCCAGGTCATCGCATTCTGAGTGGTATTATCTTACCACCGTAGTGTTATTATCTAACAATATTTGCATAGACGCATCTCCTCATGCTCCTCTTCCCCGCTTTTGACGCCTTAAAGTAGAAGTATTCTTGATGTTATCAATATTGTTACAGTATTAGAGATCAAGTTTCTAAGGATTTTGTGCCGATTAACATTTGCATTCATGAATTTTCTAGAGCACACTTATTAGAAGTATTGAAAGTGAGTGGTTTGCATGAAACTGTCTCGTGTTGGGTACTTTGCTAAGAAGATTTTCATCAAGATATCTATTTGAATGGTTTGGCAGTTGAATATGTTAAGGCCTATTATTATGTTTCATTTGGGTAAGATAAAAATGAAGATTAAGATCTGCATTCTATTAGTATTCCTAATGCCGCCCAGGGGGACCTGGGACTAGCGGGGATTTGGGCCGGGATGTACAAATTACCAATGTGATGTCCCCGGTACAGTCGTGTACTGTCCCAGCAGGGCAGGGGTAGGGCACCATTTGTTTACATCTCTGCTACAGTCCGGGACAAAGTTGTTTCTTTTTTTTCTTCAGTTATGAACGTCCCAGGTCCATGCCCCGGCTAGCCAGGCAACAATTTTTGGACGTCCCCGCTACAGTCCCTGTATGGTCCCCGCTGTGTCCGGGGTCCCCTGGGGCCGGGGTTGCAATTGATAGGTGCATCGTTGAGAGGGTTGTCACAACACGAAATCTATCAAATAAGCTCATTATGATATATTGATATTTACACAGTTTATATACACATTTAAGTAAAACTTAAAAGTGGTCATTTTTGCATGATTAGTTTTTGCACTTTGCCAGCCAATTTCGAACCATTTCTTGTTTTTAATTTATTACCGGTAGATGCATAAAGACTTATCCACAAAGGAAATATCTTTGCATGGTTTTATTTTTGTAAACCACTTAATTTCGCGAGGGTTTTCATTTCGCCAAAGATGTGGCTTCGCGAAATTAAATACCCACAAAATTGTCGACTTTGCATTGAAAGTAACAGTAAGATTTCCGGATTCGCGAAATTAAATGCTCGCTAAATTAACAATTCGCGAAATAAAGTATCCGCGAAATTATATCGTTAACATCACACCTATTACATACAATATGGACAGTGTGTGCATGGGGGAGGGTGGAGAAAAACCAAACAAAATTACCAGTTGTAAACCGCTTCCGGTGGCCACGGCAACAATAACAATCTGTACACATTTTATTTTGTATATAGAAGTCAATGAATCTTCAAATCGTGAGAAATTTAAAAAAGACAAAACGTTTTAAAATTGACGAAGTGCAAACAATTAGTTGAGCTGGGTTTGGGTGTTTGGTGTTTTTTTGTCATCTTGATATCATGATATATTGAATATCCTATTTCATGCAATATCTTTTCAAATGGGCCATTCTAAACAAACAAGTTTCTCTGTGAAATAGAGCAAAATAATACCTGATACATGATACCACAACATGTTATTTTATTTATATTTGTACGTGTGCGCATGAATGCATTATCAATGTAGCGTTAAACAGGGAGTGTGAATTCCAATTGGGATTACATGCATGGGTGACTCCATTTGAAAGCTACACTCCCTGTGTTGAAATTAAGGTCATGTCTTCCATAGGGGGTGTATGGATTTAAAATGGGGTTTTAATACCTATATGCATCTAACACTTGCTCACAATAGCACTCCCCCTTCGGGGTCGTGCCATTATTCACACATCAACATCAGCGCGCGTGCATTGATTTGTCTAATTTCTCTCGAAACAAAACATACGCATATATTGACCTATAATTAACTAATTGTTTTGTATACAAATGTTTGCCCTTTTTGTGTATGAAAAAAAAATCATTAAAGTTTAAACCAATATGACTTGGGTACAAGTTTGAATTATAAGAATATTAAAGATTTTACAGAATTTTGGAAACTGCTTTAGAATTCTCTAAATAATGTTTTAAGGTTCTATTACATCCAGGGTTTACGAAGTTTAAAAAAGTTGCCACTGACCTTCATCAATATCTCAAAACTTAATGCATCTATCTGCAATGTCTAAAACTCTTAGCCAATTATCAATCAATAAGGCCAAGTAAAAAAAACTCATGTTTAGCGTCCCCGCTCGCTTCAAGGGCCGCCTCCTTTTTTCTTTTCTTTTCTTTTTTGAAAAAAGAAATAAATATATATATATATTTTTTTAAATCATATTTTTTTGTTTTAGCACACCTTGTATAAAGCTGTTTACCCCATGAAATAAACTGGTTCTTCGTATTAGAACTCAGGACAAGACACCATTTTCTGTTTCATCTTGCCCATAAGAAGCCAAAAATATGTAATTTCTTGAGTCCAAGTGGCGGTCATTTTGAAAAAAGCAGGCAACCATCTTGAAAAATAGCCCGGCCAGCTATCTTGACAAAATGTGTCTGGCGGCCATTTTGGAAGAAGAAAAAAAGAGGGCCTCCTCCTTCCTCTTTTTCAAAAAGGCAGGACGCTAATCATGTGGTTTTTTTACTTTGCCTAACTGCACACATCCTGTGTCCCTGGATGCAAGTATTTGTTGTCATGCCCAAAGAAGATTTTAAAGACACCACCACACAATGCATTGCGTTTTTGCAAAATGCTCTAATTCTGGTCTCCAATTTGTCTCGGTTCCCATGGACATATGCACACAATCATAGCTTCATAGCGCGTTCATCATTGGAGCTTTTAGGTTCTGTATAGTTTACATCAACGAATAAATTAGTGTTCCTTTTTCTTATTCCCAAAACTGAAGAGTTCAACAAATGCATCGTGTAAAAAAAGCTTTAGTTGGCTGGCATTCACGCAATGCATTGTGGGAAGACCTTAAAATCTTCTTAGTGTAGTACCTATACCAGGCTTTCTCAACTAGATTTACTGATGCGCCACATTTTAGTAACCAACTTGTTGAAGCTCCACTTGGTCATTTTTTTTAGAATTTACAATGGCAAAATTCCCTTCACAAAATATTTTAACATATGTATGTAGGCAACATGATAACTAATATTATTCTTTTGAGGGCACATACGCGCGTAGCGTGCGAAAAATTGCTGTCTTTATACATCTGGCCGTCATAGGCCTATGAAATCTGGCTACATCATGATATGATTTATTTTTAAAACAAATTTTAACCACTCTCGCGCTACTTAGGGTGCCTTGATGCGCCACAAGTGGCGCACGCGCCACCATTTGAGAATGCCTGACCTATACACTTAAACATGAATGACAAGGACTAAGAACAAAACAGCCTTGCCATTCTGTAATGTTCCATTAGTGATCAATCATTGAATACCCACAATGCATCTTTACTGTAAAAGTGGTAATTTTTGCGCAATTGATTGTTCACGCTTTGCAGATTTTCAACTGTTTTTTGTGTGTTTTTAAATTCGATTTGTATTTTCATCGCATTGACCAATACGCAAAAGAAATTTCATTGCGTGTTATTATTTTCGCAGTAGTTAACTTAAGTTCAAAAATCAAAAAGAAGGAAAATAAATGTAGCGCGAACATTTCTACTTTTACAGTAATCCTCGTCTTGATTCCGAAGAGCTCATCATCCCTTTCAACGGCAACAATTTCAAGACAGATTTGAGAAGATTTAACTTTGAGAGAGTCCTAATCCTTACAATGCAGCAGAACATCGAGAGAAGCCTCTGCTGCAGACAGTTGTACTTCCCTAAAAAAAGGGGAGGGAGTGGTCATGAATACAGATAGAGATCGCAACATGTAGGTAGGGGAAGGTAAATTGTTGATGATTTTACTACATGTATGAACTAAGTTGCTACACTAGACATCACATGTAAAATTGGGTGGTGGTGGTGATCTTAAACTTAGGCCTAAAAAAAAGAAGTTTGATTGGCCTAACCCGACCGACCCTAAAAACATCGCTGACCCTGAATATTTTTTTATTATTTTGAGGGAGGAAAAACAAAACAAAATATTTTTTTCTTTTAAATTTTAAAAAAAAATTAAGAAAAAACCTATATATAAAAATTGAACAAAGTATAAAAGTTTCTGACTGTTTGCTTTCATTTTCGGCTATTTTAAGTCCCCAAAGCAGGTGATTTCAAAAACAAACAAAAACAAAAAATCCTGACCAACCTACCCTATTTGTTTTTGTAATGTTAGGCCAATCAGCGTCATGTGCTATGGTTCGTCAATTTCTCATTTCCACCTACAAAATAAACTCTATCCTAACCCTAACCTTAACCCTAGCTCTAGCCCTATCCCTTACACTAAACCTGAACCCTAAATTATGCGGTATATAAGAAGATCGTAATGCAATCGGCGTTAGAGAGGAGGTCACAAAAAGGTTTGTATCGCTCAAAGAAAATTACCTTTCATTTGGGCCAAGAAAAATAAATTGTTGTGTTGCCCTCAGCGACCGACCATAAAATTCAGAAAAGTCGGGTCGTTTTTTTGGTTTTTTAAACTTTTATAGCATATAAAACGTATCCATCCAAAATAATGCCTAAAGTAGCTCATATCTCTTTGACTTTAATGTGTTAGTCTGTTATTTACCCGTTCTATATATATATATATATCTTAAACTTGAGTTCACATGGATTTTGCGATGTTAAAATAAAAAAAATTTAAAAAAAATTTAAATTTTAAATTTTAAATTTTAAAAAAATCGACCGACCGACCCGACTTTCCAATTTTTTTCCACTTGCGGGCAACACAACAATGTTATTTACTTTTGGCCTTATGAGTGCACAGGAAAGGGGCCAGTGGAACGGGTGGTGTGGCAAGTTCTAAAGTTTCTATTACAATTGGGTCATCTACCTGTCAAATTTAACGGAAATAACTCGCGATAATTGTCAAAATACGGCCATAAACCGTGCGAACACCACTCATGCATTTCCACAAAATGGATTAAATAGCCAAAGTGTTCAATAGTGTGCTAAAATCAACAGTAACAGTTGAGCCCCCTGCGATTGTAATTATTTTCTCGCAACTATGTAAACTACGATTATGTTTGCATTGCACACTTCTCGTTCATTCCGCGTGAATGGACCAGCCCAATCTAAATACTGATTTCATAGAGCGATAGCATTCAATTGAGATTTGACGGAATGAAAGGCTAACACACAAGTTGTGACTATTACAATGTAAAGTTCAAAGGAACACTTTAGCAATGTTTACTATTTAGGTATTTTGTCATTTTGCACTGATTGATAGTGAAGTTTATTGGCCAAAAAATAAATATATGGAATTTCATGGCGCTATATAAATGGTTAGAAGTTTGCATGAGGCCCAAAAAAAGAAGAAGTTGTGGTCCCCTCCGCGACCGACCCTAAAATCGTAAAAACTAGGGTCGCATTTTTTTTTTTTTTAAAGATTTAAATTTGATTAAAAGTGTCTAAATGTTACTATTTCTTGCTTGAAATGAATAAATAAGCCTAAATAAATGTTTTTTAGACTATTGTTACACTAGAAACATTAGTTAAATTGACATTATGGGCATACACTAATTTTGTCTTGACATAAACCATATATTTTTAAAGCCAAAAATTTGAAAAAAAAGCCAAAAAAAAATTTGAAAAAAAAGAAGAAAAAAAGATTTCTGATCGACCGACCCGAATTAAAAATTTTGGCACTTGAGGGCAACACAATTTTTTTTTGTGCCTGATATGTTAGAGGGAAGAAGGAGAAGGATGAAATATGGATGCCATGCCCCTGACCATTTTGTGGTAATGTTTGACATTTTGATATTTAAATCTACCGCATAGATTTTTGTAATTGTAAATCATGCCAATCGTGACAATATTTTGTGTATTTTGGCCGAAGGTCTCATGTACTATGAAATCAAAACTAAACTAAACATAATTTGCTCGTTTTAATTTCCAAATGTTCCCAAATCTACTTCACAAGTTCATTTCAATGGAGTAGATATCCAATAAAATGAATATACTCTGTTCGGCCATCTCGAGACAGTGACGTAACTGAACAGGCGCAGCATCTTCCGCCTTTCAACGCTCGTGTTTGTACGCCAGCGCCGCGAGTATGCGCATGCGTTATGTGATGCAATTAGTAGAATACACGGTTACGTCACTGTCTCGAGATGGCCGAACTGAGTATAGATACTGAATCGTCTACAAAACTGCATTTCTGTAAAATTACTTTGGGCCTATAAATAGTTTCTTCATATACTTTTTGTAACATACATTTTATAAGACATGACTCCATACAGAGGAAACCCCTGATTTCCGCCCATGGCACAGATTCAACTTCTCTGTATTCTGCCATTTAGATGAGGCCAAATTAAATTAATTGTTTGTCTCAAAGCTCCCGCGCGCGTTAGTTTATTGATGCGCATTAGAAAAACCAAAATCTGAAAAAAACCTTCTTTTTTTTTCTTTTTCATTTTTTTCAACAACAAAAAAAAATCACAAAATTTCACCGATTTTTCAGATTTTCATTGATCACATCATCTTAAATACAAAAGTTCACTTTTACAAGGATTTCAATATTTTATATTTTAAAAAAAAAACTTGAAAAAACTTGAAAAACCACCGCATTCCGCATTAGTTTTTACAAAAGGCGAGGAGCTTTGAGACAAACAATTAATTTAATTTGACCTGAGCAAAAACATTTATCAAATTATCATTGAGCTGTTCCATTTGAAATCCATGCACCCTATAGAAGATAGATATTACCTTCAAGGTATATTATGTGATCTTTTCCATGGGACGCCCTCAATCCTCGAGAGAAAAAAATTAGAAGTAGATTTTCTTGCAGATTTACTATTTTGATCATAAATCATAAATATATTACAAGTTACAGAGCGATACGATTCCTAATAACCTCAAAATCATTAAGTTTAAAGAGTGAATTTAGAGTAAAATTTGAAAAATATATTGTAGGCCTACCGCTTGGTACAATCTATTTTTAAAACCATGATTTTGAAGTAATTAGGAATCGTATCGATCTGTAACTTAGAAGATCTTTATGATTTATGATCAAAAATGCAAATCTGCAAGAAAATCTGCTTTCATAGTAAAAATCAATGATAGGGGGCGCTGCTTGGAAAAGATCACATAATATGCCTTTTATCTTACCCACTAGGAGTGTGAATTTCAAATGGGGTTACCTGCATGGGTGACTCCATTTGGTATCTACACTCCATGCGTGGAGAATTTTCATGGTCATGTCTTCCATGCATAGGGGGTTTATGGATTTCAACTGGGACAGCCCTTTGTATACATGTATTATAAGGCTATATTAAAAAAATCTTTTGTCTCAAAGCTCTTCAGTTTTTCAAAACCTAATGCAGAATGCATTTTCTTTTTCTTTTTTTTTTCTTTTTTTCTTTTTTTTTATAAAAATAAAATATTGAAATCCTTGTAACAGTGACCTTTTGTATTTAAAATGATGTGATCAATGAAAATCAGAAAAATCTGTGAAACTTTAGGATTTATTTTTTTTGAAAAAAAATAAAATAATAATAATAAAAAAAAATGTTTTTTCTAACGCGCATCAATTAACTAACGCGCGCGGGAGCTTTGAGACAAATGATTTTTTAATATAGCCTAATAGGCCTGGGTGTGTCATGAAATCACAACCAAACACAACATCCTACTGATGTCGGATAATTAGGTCTAAGGGGCGGGGCATTGAGAGATGCGTATGGGAGTGCGCCCTTTGCCCTTAATTATTATTTTTTTGCGCCTACAAAATACTTTAATAGGCATGCGCATAATTATACTAACTACCATCTGAAACCATTTACCTTAATTCGCCATCTATCATGTAACATTTCATGATTTGGTAACTTTGATGTGCATCACATCAAAATTATCAGCATCACTCACAACATGAATGGCTTCAACCTATCTAGCACTATCAATCAACCGATTTGCCATAAATCCATTACACTTCAGGGTTCCTACGTACAAATTTTATCTATTGAAACAATTCTTTTTTTTTTAATTTCATTTTTCTTGGCAATCCCTCAATGCCCCTTTAAATATTAGATCAAGATAGTTTAGTTCTTGTTTCAAGAAAAATGAGAAAGACATGTAAGCACTATGTCGTAGGAGTAGTGGAAATTGAAAGCATATCTTCAACGTCATTAACAGTGATGCATAACGATACATGATTCATGCACATAGAAATGTATCACACACATTTTTAACATTTCCATGAAAAACAGCCTTAAAATGGTCTAAAACGACAGTATATACATAAACCATAATATTGAAAACCTTGGCACTGTGCATATACTCCTATGCAGCTTTTTGGAATGTTTGTGCAGGAAATCAGGCAAAATGTCATTCTAATTTGACATACCATTTTCTTTCTTTATATAATCAGAGTCTTTTATATTGAAACCATAACTTTTTAAAAACATTTTCGTAAACACATTACAGTTTTTAGCAGCCACTGTATAGTAAGCTTTATTCATAGAAACTACATGTAGGAGTCTGTGATTGCCCCGATCCGATTACATCCAATGACATTCAAGGGCCCCTTGTGAATTTGCGATATTCGGGAGCTTTTGCTATTACCGTATTATCCCTATTAAACGCCCAGGGCGGTTAGCAAAGTCATTTTGATTGGGCGCTTATTTATCGTAAACACTTTCGAATTCGGCAAGGTTGCACTAGCGGAAAACCATGTGCGATCGAAAAGTAAACTGTTTAAAATTTGGGGGGAAATCAACATTGCGGTGTCGCAGTGGTCTCACTGTGGCCACATTACATGACTCTATGTTCCGACAAGTTTCAAGTGCCCTTCCAAAACAATTGTTTATTCTCGGTAGTTTTGAGCATGCGCAATGTTATATTTAAGCCATGAATCAAAAAACAAAGATGGCGGCTCGCATTGGGGAGAGCGGGCGGCGGCGCGGCGGCGATAGAACCAGGCTTACTGTTGTGAAAAATGTTGTTTTACAGTGCTACGGTAATTGAAAAGGTGGCCGCTTATAAGGGATTGTTTATTGGTAGTCATTGAGAAAAACGGGGGTGTATGGGTGCTTATAAGGACATGGGCGCTTAATAGGGATAATACAGTAGGCCAAATGTGTCCAATGGATTAGGCGGGCTGGGGTGCTAAGCGCTTATCAGGGCCAATATTATCAATTGATTCAGCTGGTCAACTCAAAGTGTCTATGAATAGATAGATCTATGTGTAAACTACATGTACCCTTTTCTTGGCACAGAAATAGATGGCTGACAGGATGACCTATATAATCATTTTCTATTTATAATCTTCTCTAGATTAGTTACCGTCACTAACCAGCCATAACCATTTAACATGCAATACTAGTATTATTGACAGAATCGTACAAATTCATGGACACAACTAAATACAAAGCTGTGACGAAATTTACCAATCCGAATTTCCGATAGTTAGGTCAAAAAAATTAAATACTTTGTCTCAGCGCCTTTTGGCTAAAAAGCTATGTGCTATGCAATTTTTATGTATTATTTATTTTTCCCAAAATAAGCTGTGTCCTAGCTAGTGCGATTTTTTTTTAAATTTAAATTTTTGTAAAAATCAAAATATAGTCAATTGATATGCTTATGTCTTTTTAATAAAAGTAATCAGATATGATCAATGCACATTGTATGCTTGTGTTCTCTTTATCTCTTAACTTCACAAAGTTAGTTGAATGTGTGTTCTCAGTCACAAGGTTGCCGAGTATCTCCGAAACTTACTATTTTATTATTTTTAAATTTTAAAAAAAATGAAAAAATGAAAAAAGAAAAAAATTGGGAAAAAAAAATGAAGACAAAAAAGACTGCCACGCGTACAAAGTAATGCGTGAATGCCGCTGAGTCAAAGTATTACATTTTTTGGGCCTAAAGTAAACATATTATTACAAGTTTTCAATGGGGACTTTACAATGATGATGCATACCCAAAGAATGATTAAATTAAGTAGTAGGCATGTTTTTAAGGGGCATTGAGAGATATGTACAGGAGTGCGCCATTAGTTTTCCTGGAAATCAGGGTTTTTTGCACTCTACGTAATACTTGGGCATATTTACTAACTACCATCTGAAACCGTTTACTTGAATTCGCCGTCTATCGTGTAAAATGTCACGATTTGGTAATTTCTATAGATCACATCGAAAATGATCAGCACCAGTCAACACATAAATGACTTTAAACAAATTGGTATCTAGCACCCACATTCAACCCTTTTCGCATAAACACTTCAGGGGTTCCTACTTACCTATCTATTGTAACAATTCAGTTTTTTCCAAATTTCTGCAATTTCTCAATGCTTATACATGTATTCATGCCCTAAGGCGACGTAAAAAAACACCGTGTTTTACGCCGCGGATGGACCTGTCATGTAGGGTCGTTCGGTCGTGGGTTTTGGTTTTTTGTTTGTTTTGAAAACCTAAAATGTCACAAAATCTGCAAAAATGGGGAATTTTGTTAAAAATGTGTTAAAAAAATGTTGACAGATTTTCGGCCAAATTGTTTTTAAGAATTGGCGGGGAAAAAATATTCGACAGCTTTTCGGTCCAAAAAAGGCTGATTTTACATGAATTGAGAAAAAAAATTCAAAAAAAAATTCTAAAAGAAATTCTTGAAAAACGCAAAAAGTGGGTCGGTCGGGCCCGTAAAACGGGGGGGGGGGGGGAAGTTTGTCGCCTTAGTTTCAGATTTTTTAAAGTGAGACATCATGATAGTAATTAGTTATGATCTAAACTAATCTAAACAGAATCTAAAGCATTACAGTTGAATTATATTGGAAAGCATGTTCCGTTTGCTACACAGTAAAACAATGTGCTAATCATAATATTAATATATATCTAGGGGTCTCTACCTGAAGTAGACGGGACGTATGAACCCCGAGCCAGGAATAACAATATCCCCTCTTTTGCTTCTAGAAATACAGCCAGGGGAAATAAAAAATAATGAAAAGTGGATGTTTGCCAGAAAGGTTCCCTAGTCACTTCCCTGATCGTCCAGCTGGATTAATTCGGAATTGAATAGCAGACTGCGATTTCTTAAATGTGTAGATATTTTCGTCATATACATTTTTAAATCATTCCGCGTGTTTTTAAAGCAGCATATTTAAGAATTTTTTTAAAACAATGAGACAATATGCTATTGTTTAATTTTGTACATTGGCTTCTCTTCATATACTCTTTTCTATGACAGTTCGTAAATTGTGCAAAAATAAACGCTGTGAAAATATAACAGCTTACTCCTGTTAAAAGTGCATTTTGCTTGCCTTCTTTCATTCATTCATCATTCAATACACGGTAGCTTGTCCGGCCAAGAGCTGCAAAACACACTGTCATTATCACGACTGCAGCCATGCTGGTTTGGTTTAATAGCTTTGAGCAAATCAAATGGTCTCGCTCTAACAGAAAAATATGGCATTTATTCCCAGTGTTTTCTCTTTATATTCAGAGGGGTAACCCATGATCGCTCAATGAGGTTAAAATACCCTCCTATTTTGACGGCATTTCAAGGACAATTTTGCTAATTTCACCCCTTTTTTCGCACAAAAACTTGGACTTTTTGTCTGAAAAAAACACACCCCTTTATTTACCACTTCAAGGACACTTCCTCAATAGTTCCCCTTTTTTTAGCATAAACGAGGACACATTTTGGGTTCAATATAACCCTTTTTATGATTCATAGGACTATTTGATATGACAAAATACTCATCGTTATATTCTTGTAAAATTAGTTATTATTAAATAATGAAGTTGCTAAATCTCGAGGTTATAACATACATGATATAACATGATATAACAAGCCTACCTTTTTTCTTTTTCGCGGACATAAGCTTCCAAAAAACACCCCTAATTTTAAGAAATCTCAGACATAAATGATTTGAAAATCCCCCCTTTTTCGCGATTTCAATGTTGACTGAAACCACTGCGGATTGAGCTATCACTATCAGGAAAAATCTGCAGAGAGTACTGATTAAAATAAATGTACCACAGTACCATGAAATATAAAATAGATTTATGCAGGTACATGCATACTATACCTGCATAAATCGATTTTACAAGAATGCAGTTTACTATGTCCCTCTTATGATGAACACAACAAATGATGTTTCCTTCGTTCAGATAATCAATAAGATACGCAATAATTTGTAAACCACCGAGGCAGAGACAATTATTTCACAAAATTTGAAATCTGGGAAAAAGTGTCCATTATAGCCTATAGGTCCTGTCGTCATTGTCGTTCTATGGATCATGGGCGATTCTTTGTGACCCTATTGGATGATGGAGCGCCACCGTTGTCTATTTTGTGACTTGCGATGCGCAGAGATAAAAGATAGAACAGTTTCTTCTTTAATGCCATCAGTCCAACGGAGCTTTGGTCCCAGATATGCTCTATTTTGCTCAATAGGTGATCACGGACCTTCAATTTGCCGTTGACTACAAAGCATCAAAATCAAGTCTACGCTCTACTCGACCATACAGAAGAACGTTCCTGACCATGTGAGGCTGTGTAAGCGACCGTTGTTTACATGAGCAATATTTCCGAAATTCGTAAAATGTTTCACTCGATTTTCAGACTTTGACTTGTAAAAAACATGTGAAAACTTGCATTATGTGTAAATATGATAACATGAGTATGTAGAGGAATCACTTTGTCAAATATTCTGTTCGATGGTAATATTTCACGGGAGTACAAAAAGGGTTAAATTTTGGCCGTTTTGGTGATGGTGCAATCTGAATTTGTTTGAATTCTCGTAGCTTGTGGTCAACGGCATGTGACGTCACTCCGTAATCACCTATTGCCTTAAATTTGGCTTTAAAATAAATATATATACATTTTTAGGCCAACATTTGAGAGTGAAAAAATAACCACTTTCAGATTTATATTATCTACATAATATCTTGGGAAACTTGTATTCTACATGTAATTGATACATACCTAGGACTTAAAATATGCTAGGCAACTGTTCTACGGGCAAAGGGACCTCACAGGTAGGTCACGGTCGGTCAAGCGTTTTGGTTTGTTTGGTTCTTTTCCCAAACATTTCAGGACATTTTGATGAATTTTCAGCTTTTTTTTTGAAAATTTCAAAAATTTCAACAACAAAAACAAAAATTTCAACAAAAAAACAAAAAATTTGCAAGCAAATGTCAAAAATTTCAACACAAATTTCTTATCATTCCTTCAAGTGTATGCAGCTTTTATCATGAAATATCTATCAGGCCTTAGTTTCGAATGAGTTAAATAATTCAAACATCTCAAGGCGAGGTTCATCCTATCTTTTATCAGACACTTTACCCTAAGTGTTGTGACAGCCTGCCATCTATATAACCACAGGTGACTGGTTGACAGTAGAAAAGTTAGGCCAACAAAAAAGTTGTTATGTTGTCCTCGACCGCCCGCTCGTCAGATTTAGGGCCGCTCCGTTTTTTTCAGATTATTTTTCCAGTTTTTGTTAATTTTTTAACAGTTTAAATGGCATTGAATATGAAACTAAGTGTTTATAACATATGCGACTCTTAGTGTGATTTCAGCTTCTGCTGGTATATAAGAAAGAAATAAAAAAATCCACCCGCCCGCCCCTCCTCTCCAAAAGCTGTAGACATGGTAGAGGACAACGTTAACTCTTTTTTTGGCCTTACCAACAATATCTATTGAAGTCTCAAAGGCCAAGACATACAATTGGCTAACTATCTGCCTTAGGACCAAAATGAACCTTAAATGCAATGACCGGGGCCAAAACTTGACCATTTGATTATATAAAGAGGGTTAGAATAATATTGCAATCCAGTTAATAGATTTCACTTTCAAGCTATAAAAATACTTATTTCAAAAGGATAGCTATACAACTCTATTCTAGATGGTTACTAGCCCAAGGCCACTAAGATATAAAGTTGTGCCACTTTAGATAAAAAGTTGTGCCACTTTAGATGTAAAGTTGTGAGTATCAACCTGAATGATCACATGGATTATACTTATATAAACCCTTACACTTTTGGGATGGAAATGTTGAAGAAATCCTATCCAGGGGTGGAAATGGGCGATTGGTCTATCAGTATTTATTAAACATAAACAAGTTTAGCTGTACTAGAGCATAGGGGGTTTACCTTCTATGACTAGAGTTATCTCTTGAATAGAATTTGTCCTTAAATTTGGGTCAAGGTTTTCTAACTTGGTCATTCAAGCTTTGATTCACTGACTGGAGTGTGACCAATGGACCAACACTGACTGTGTTTTGCAACTAAAGTAAACTATTTTAGCAATATAAATTACAAAGGACTAGACAAATGAAAATGAATCAAATACCGTAATCTTTGAATGTAAGATCTATCTATACAAGACAGCTGAACCATGCCCATGCAACAAAATACAAATCAAAAGCAAGCAATGGTATTTTTACGAGACACATTATCACGCATTACCTAACACCACTACATCATACGGCCAGCAGATGTGTGTCTGCACGCACACTAGGTCTACGTCTATCACATGCTGC
The DNA here is from genome assembly GCA_035610835.1 of Ophiura sarsii. NCBI lineage: Eukaryota > Metazoa > Echinodermata > Ophiuroidea > Amphilepidida > Ophiuridae > Ophiura > Ophiura sarsii. The sequence goes on from CM069448.1 coordinate 66,519,605, forward strand.
AATACAACCCCCCCCCCCACACTCACGGTATAATAGATAGTCAATGAACATTTAGCCTGGTCAGCCCTGCCAGTCTGGTGACCTAGCTAGGTTCAATTCCCGGGAGCCGTGGACCAAACTATTTTGTCCTCCCATTTATCCCCCCTACCCCATTCTTTGATCCATCACCACTGCAAATCTGTGGAAGTTTACTTTAAAAGGGTGGTTAATTAAAAGGGCTCATGGTTTCGTAAACAGCATATTTATTTTGAAGCCCTAAAAATGTGTGTGAATTTGCAGAAAAAAGGATAGTTTTTGAACTAAAATGGAAAATTTAGGGTGTTTTCAAATTCTTCATACGAGCAAGGCCGGGTACCTGAAAGTTTTTCGGGAGTGACGGTATCAGGCTAGCAGCTAAAATTGGAAGAGTCAACAGAGTTCCTTTAGTATATCCTTATAACCACCATGTCTATAACCCTTACCCTATAGTCTATTTAGCCATCACGAGACAGTGACGTAACCACGTATTCTACTAAATTGCAGCACATAACGTGAGCGCCTACTCGTGCGCTGGCGGACACTCACAAGCGTTGAAAGGCATAAGATACATATGCATACGTAAAAGCTGCGCCTGGTAAGTTACGTCACTGTCCAGAGAAAGCGAAATAGAGTATAGAAGTGTAGCAGTGGGATGGGCCGAAGAAGGGTGGTGGTGGGTGGGGGTTAAATGGGAGGACCAAAAAAATTATGTCTGACGCTCCGGGAATTGAACCAGAGTCGCTAGGGTGACAGGCGAGTCACCCAACCACCACACTACGAGCGAGCGGGTGCTGGGCTTGCCAGGGTTTAGTGCACCATGGGAACTTGTGTACGTGCCTACATTTAGAAGCGCTGCTGGCTGTGTGGTTCTGTATGGTGTAGTATGGTTAGGGTTAGGACTTTTAAAGAACAACCCATACACTTTACACGGTATGGAATAAGAATGATAAGGTGAACTAAATCTTAGCTGAGTCAACTAGATATCCTGAAAACAAATTCAGTTATCATTTTGTCATTCTTTCAGCATCTCACCAGAACTCTCAGTAAAAAGGAGATTCATTACATTTTGCTACCTGTATGTTACAAATAGAAGCTTAAACTAAATAATTGTGTTCCATTTTTATCAAAACCCACTACATCAACATAGCCTGAATCCAATTGATCCTGTCACAACAAATACCCAGGTCAAAAGGTGAGGTATTCGGTCTATCCCTGCTGAGCTGAGGATTAAGACCCTCTAGGCTACTGCTAGATAGTTTGGTGCTGACAAATATACAAATCCACTTTTTTCCTTTTTGTTCAATTTGAACTGTTGGTTGAACCGTAAACCTCTCCAGTATTTATGGGCGCACTGTAGAATTTTTGGTAATTTGAAGTTTTAATCCAGGCATTCTCAACTGGTGGCGCGCGCGCCACTTGTGGCGCATCAAGGCATCCTAAGTGGCGCGAGAGTGGTTAAAATTGGTTTAAAAAAAAAAAATCATATCATGATATAGCCAAATTCCATAGGCATATGACGGTCAGATGTATAAATACAGCAATTTTTCCTTCGAAAATCACCAGCGAAGTATACAAAGCACCTTGCAGCATGAGGTTAGGGGCTACTGCCCCCCCCCCCCCCCCCCCCCCCCGAAAAATAAATGAATTTAAATGCTCTGAGCTGTTTCAAGGCTCATTTCAGGATTGTTTGCCCTTACCTGCCTTTAATCACTGAAAAATGTTCTCAATGTGGTAGTTTATAGTGCATATATAATTAGCAGAAGTTGATAGCGACTGAAGTCAATTTGATAGAGGTATGAGTTTTAGTTCTGGCACTACATTCAAATAGTTACATAACTCTTACTTTGTACTGTCAGAAGAAAGAAATTGCAATGATATCATAGGTTGGTTGAGGAATTAAACCTGGGATTTCTGCGTGGGAGCCCTAGAGCGTGACCACTATGCTACACTAGAGTAACTGTTTTGGGAAGGTCATTGATAAAGATATATTTAGTATAGAGTTATTCAAGCATCACATTTCTTACGATCCCTGCTTCGATCCCCATACTTCTTTCAAAGTTAAAACAACGGAGCGGTTAGCATTTTAAACAATGGGGATTGTTCATAAGGACACCAGCTTCTTGTGGGTGCTGTTCGATCTCTAATCGCTCCAGTATTACGTGCACTAGGGCTGTGAGAATTGAGCGCAAAATATCACAAGTTGCACCGTGGTTCCATGTTTAAAATGGTTCCAGGCCACGTGATGCGGGAAGATCTTGTCGAGGCTGCTGTGATATGGCCCCATATTGACATCCTCCTCCCTGCACTTCTGAAATTGGTAAAATCACAACCGGTAATGGATTTACTTGCGGTAACTGGCCTGGCTTCACCTGTAGTGAAAATATTTTAAACACTCAGCAATATAGTGTGTCCCAAATCAAACTATGGAAAAAACAGCAGAGTCAATAATATTTGAAGTGTAGTGTTAAAGCCACCTATGCACATTTGAGTCTGAAAGAGTTTAAAACACAACTTGAACTTGTAGCAAGCATGCAAATGCAATTCATGGGTATATAGCACTAGACTCGTGCCTCCTCAATAGCCTTAAAGTATCCCTCTAAACCTTGGTAGCAAAGACAAGGCTCGATCCTTTCGGTCGCATCTCACTACGCTCGCAGCTCGGTACCATAGCTAATCATGGGTGATCCTTGCAATACATCAAAACAAGCTGTTACTTCCACATTACGTACACTGCATGTCAAAAGGAAGCGATGGATGTGTATGAAACCAACATAATTAGAGGAAAATCCACCCTTTTTCACACTTCAACCCCAATACAGTTATTAGCTCCCCGCTCAACATTTTTTAACCCAATTCTTTTGTTTTGGGACATACTATAAACCATCTTCTTCACCTGACGGACGGGCAGGTCTATATTCGACTCCATAATCAATAGCTGTTTAGCCAACAATGTTTTGACCGCATCTCATTTCAACGGAGAGGCCATCCGACTCATCCCCTATCGGGCAGATTAGATGGCTGTCACGCCGACTGTGTGCAGTGATAACGCTATGATGCTAAAAGCTCTCACCATTAACTGTGTGGCTTAATTATTGAACGCTGGAAATATATCGGTGACTTTTGCACTCCCGTGAGATTTCAAACACCCTCTGGGGGTTTGCCATTTACATGATTCATATCAAGATTCATAAAAAGAAATGAGGAACAAGGTGAGTTTCGCCATTCCGAGATACAGCAAGTTAACATTTCTACCTCCCATTGAAACACCACATGTTCCAGATCTTTAACACTGTCATACTTGAAAATTATGAAACAGATTTTGACTAAATTTGATCTGATTTTGAAGATAATGATATTAAGAAGCAAGGTAAAGAAATCTATTTTTTTCCAAAATCTGACTTTTGTCGCATTTGCACTTGTTTAGAACAACTAGAGTTTAATCAGTTCCAAATTGGCGATAAATATTCGGTTTTTATCTCTCTGCGCGCAAAGGTAATCCAAACGTACTTGTGGGTATGGCTACAAGCACACGGTTTTGATAGCCCTTCTGTATTCATTCACTTTTGTATAAGGAGGCTTCACCAATTTTGAACTGAACAAACTATAGGACCAATTTCTTCTTATAATAGTTGACCTGGATCAGACAACTAAATGGTGGTAAATTCCTTCAAATTTAAATAAGTATTTTTTTACCAAAACAAATTTGCACTTTCAATCATCAAATCGTCTGCTTTTAGTTTTAGCTATAGCTCCTTCTTTTAATTATTTCCACTTTACGGATTCCCTCACATAAAGTGGTAAGTGGCATATGGTGACTTATTTAATCCAGGTTAATTGGATATTAACCGGGGTTGACCTGGTTATATAACCGTTATACCTCGAGCAAAGTCGGGGTCGTATTTCCATCAACAAGAAATGCATCTTACACACTCCAAGATGCAATTCAAAACAAAATATCATTTCATGACTGACGACAGTCGTTTTTTACAATCCATGGCGAGTGATACAAGTTTAGGTTTCAAAAATATTTTAAAGACAGCACCACAATGCATTGCATTTTGGCAAAATGTTGTAAATCTGGTCCCCGATTCATCTCGGTTTCCATAGGCATATATGCACAAAGTCATGGCTTCACAGCGACATCATCGTACGAGCTCTTAGATTTTTGTTTACATCAATAAATAAATTAGTTCTCCTTTTTCTTATTTCTAAAACCTAAAAGACCTCGACTAGTAAACGACTTACTCACAGTTATTGGAAAACCAAAAAGGCAGGGGAACCATCGATTTTCAGATACGTGTCATGCGTGACAGAAAGCCACGATATCGATATATATCGGGGTACAAAGGTCACTGATATATCGATCGTATTGATAGGAGTACAGATAAGGGGCGATCCAAATTCATTGTGGGGGAAAATCTTGAGTTGACGCAATGCAACGTGGCTACGGCGTTAAAATCTTCTTTGGGTTTCACATGTAGGTTAAGAGCTTCAGCAGACTGGTAACCTCCATTGGTACTCTGCATACCATACCTTTTAGTAGCTGTCAATCATGTCATAGAACATAATTTTGCTGTCATGCGACGTGACTACTCCCAGACAGCTAATGAACAAACCCAATAAAACGCGCTACCCAATTGGACGAGAAATAATCAATTAGAGCATCATGATTAACTTGGGGGCTGTTGGGGTGGGCTGTTGGGGTGTGGCTTGCTTGGGCTAGATGATCATATTTATATATAGATGTTTTGGGAGCTGTATGTCCCTTTATCACTTGTGATGCAGCGTAGAAAGAGTAAGAGTATTAAAGGGAACATGAGTGTATAGAACAAAGGATTGCCAGTCTGATGAATCTCTTAGATTAGGAGTGAAACGCAAGTAATAATATGGGAGTAAACATCTTTGGTCACTTCACAATCTTGAATTTGTCAAAATTAACTTCTTAATGCCCGCCCTATTTGACATTTAAATTCATTTGATCTTTTTAAATTTCCCAATATTATATTTCGTACTTGCTCCATTTAATATTTAATTAAAATTCTTAATTGTAAGCGGAGCTAAGCTGCACCTGCCCAGCGATATAATTAAGCATGTCTAAAATTACTACTCTGTATTAGTGACCCTAAACCATTTAAATGCCAATCTTAGAAAACAGTTTACAGATTCTTTCTAGCCGTAAGTAATTTTTGAAACAGTATGAAACAGCATTCAATACTGAAATGAAACTATTTGTCAAGACATAAATATTGCAATAGCTAGGTACCAGAAACCAGTATCCGATGAACCCTACCTAACTCTCCAGGCACATCTTTGAGAAAAACGGGGTCAATTTTGGGGGGAGAAATCAGTCTCTGCATGAGCGGGAATCGAACACCTTATACAGACTGCGCTAAATGGTCAGCTAAAAAAACTTGTAAGTGATTTGAAAGCCATGCTGGTTCGTGGCATGAGATAGACCAGGCAAGCATATGGTACCAGCAGGTATACTCTATTTGAAGCAGCTTTTACGCACACGTAGGCCTACATATCTTTCAACGGTCGTATGTATACGCCAACGCGTCATGTGCTGCAATAAGTAGGGGTTTTAACCGGAATCCCAATTTTGGAAGAGAAACCAACAAATAAATCGCTGCTCCCGACCGCGAATCGAACGGGGAATTTCCGAACCAAAAACCCTGGCCCCATAGGCAAACCACGGCTCTCAGCTACTCGTTCCCGCAATAAACGGCGCTCAATATACATGTATAGGCTCTGTTGGATACGTCATCGAAAACCGACTGCACATGCGCTTGGAGATAGGCTTGGAGGTAGTATTTTTTTAGTATGCGGGCTGCTAGCGTTAAAAGAACTAAATATCAAGAGACAGACACAAATGAGCTCTGTAATTAACATTCATAGACCACAATAGTGTGATTCACTCAATGTCAACAGACTGAGAAAGACAACATTCAACCTAAATACAGTAGAGAGACCTGTTCCCTTTAACCATTATTCAAAGAACAAATTCAACCTCATCATGTTTCACCTAAATCTGGGCCACAGCATAAAATATGCAAAACTTCTGAATTTTAATGAAAATGCAATTTGTCAAAAACTAGATTACATTCTAGAAATCTATATTCCTCACGAGCGTTGTTAAAAAACATTATTCTTTTTAGATTCCTGAAAACAGTCCTGATGATTGTACAGATGGCGCCTGATCCGTGACGACTTAAGGCAACAAAACAAAAAAACCTGTTCTACGGACCCGACCGACCCATTTTTTTCTTCATTTTCATCACAAAATTGTATTGAACATTATTTGAAAAAAATTGAATTTTTTAGATTTTTTTTTGAAATTTTTTAAATGTTCTTTTTTATTTTTGGATATTTTTGTAAAATGTCGACCGACCCTACCTGAGAGGTCTGTTTGCCCGTGGAACAGGATGTTTTATCGTCACCATAGCTCACATTATGCATGGGAGCGGAGTATCTCAATAACATCCACAAATAGAGCGATAACTTCCCCTTGACACAGTCAATTATACGGCACACACGTCTCAAATTGGCAAAGTTTTACCGTTGAATCTGAAATGCATCAATATGAATGCACACTATCTTCATCATTACCCACTTTTCCTCAAATTGATGCTTTTTAATCCCTAGCAACTCATGCAAGACGTCACCTACACATGTACTGCCTCCAATCTATTCATCGACAAATTCTAATGTGAATCCCTGCTCATCTCCAAACCTCAGTTATCTAGAGCATGTTCATATAGACAGGTTGATATCTTCTCTCCTCAGAATTTTCCGAAACCACTTTTTAATCCCGAGTGGATTGTCCCACTCTTCCACCCGAATCATCAACAAATTCTCACGGGAATCCCTGCTCATCTCCAAACCGCACTTTTCTAGAGCATTTTCATGATATTAAAGTTGATATTTTGTTGAACGAATCCAAGAATTGTACTCACAATTAGACAGTTTCGTCAACCAGTTCGGTTGACTTCTTCAGTAATGGCTTGATCCACTTCTTTTTCCCGCAAGAGATGATATTCTCGTTCCCAGGATGCAAAGTTGTGATGAGTGGATCAAACACGTGACTCAGAGAATAAATGCCCTCGTCGCGGTTGAGTATGTTAGGCCCCTGTCGTCGTATCCAAATTGCTTCTCGTATCCATCTTTTCTGCTTATCTGTGTCTTTATCGAGGATTTTTGCCCTGGGAACGAGAATATCATCTCTCGCAGGAAAAAGAAGTGGATCAAGCCATAACTGAAGAAGTCAACCGAACTGGTTGACGAAACCGTCTAATTGTGAGTACAATTCTTGGATTTGTTCAACAAAATATCAACTTTAATGTATCTACAATCCTGATGAACTTATTCAAAGATTTTCATGATAGATGGGAATTTTTTCTTCTTCTTCTCATCTGTCGTCATCTCAAACTGCTGTTTAATCCATGGCAACCTATGCACGACATCCCCTTCACTCCCCAAATCAAGTCATCAACACATTCTCATAATCCCTCTGCTCATCTCTAAACCTGTTTTCCAGCAGCATTTTTAATGATTTACGAGATGATATCTTGCCTCCTCAGATAGCTGTATTTAATCCCTGACATCCCATTCAAGACATCACCAACACACCGACATGTGCTTACACCCAAATCATTAACAAATTCTCACGTGAATCCCTGCTTATCTCTGAACTTCACTCTTCCCCAGCATTTTCATGATTGATGCGCTGATCTTGTCTCTCCTAAAACGATGAAGATTTCAGGCGATTAGAGCAGGGGAAGTCGCATTTAAAATTGTAAAGGTTATGCAGTATGCACACAAAGGTGCTATACTTCATTGACATAAAATGTGGGTTACAAATGGGAACGACATTGTATGACACATTCATGTGCTACTAGAATTGGAAAAGGTTATTTTAAAGATGGATTTACAATGAAATGTGCATTGAAGTCAGTACGTATTTCAATTAAAGTTACTTGGCTCAATATTGTTAATGTGTGATACTGATAGTGTAGATTTTTTGATATTTTCACCACCAAATTTGACCCATTTTCTTCCCCTGATAGTTTAATTGTTAAAAATACACATGGTGAGGTTAGGGTTAAGGATATTTTATTTTAATTCCCTATTAATTTGCAGGTGTAAGATATAAAATCCATCTTCTAGAAACAACTTTGAAACAGAACCGTTTTCCTTTTAAAGGGTTCCAAGCACCTTAAAATTCAAGTTCCAGAATGAACATAGGCCTACACATGTAGGTCTCCTTACAGCAGCGAATGAATACAGAAGGATGCGAATGCACATGAATGTATGCGTACAGTGCGGCCATAACTATGTGCGTGTGGCCATAATCTCGCTCGTACACATGGATTACCTTTGCAGGCGTAGAGATAAAACACAAATAGAATGTCTCACCAATTTGGAACTGATGAAACTATAGTTTCAGGTAGAGACATTAGAATAGTTTTAAGGCTATCTGTGGTGTTTAAAAATAGATGAATATATTTATAACTAAGTATTCAATCCATCACTTTGGGCTGCAGATGATGTAAAAGACAAGAAAAGATTGATCACACTTTATCATTGACGTTTTATGCTGGTAATATGGTTTCAAGTTACATCCTGTTTAATAACCAAATCTCTGATTTTTGTAGTGTTTTGAAGCTTGAAATACAAAACACTTTTGCTATTAAAGAGTTATGTCAATTTGTTCACCGAAATTGCAACTCTAACAAATAGCGTGGCTTTTATGCATTTCCATCTATCTATTCCTCGTTGGGATGTATAATTGCCACAGGAATGATACATATAAAATACATTATTCCTGCGAGTTTATACAGGCACGCGCCGGGACTTGCTCAGAGCAGGCCATCTTACACCACCACACTCACTGGCGATGCAATCCTCAGCACTCATGTGTTAAAAATCTATAAAAAGCCACCTCTGGGCTAGGCAGGTGTGACGCGGGAATGCTATAAGAGGAAAGGGCAGTGCCGTAAGATTCAATTTGTCTCGTGATAACTCGACGACGTTCTCCTACCTGCTAGAGTGTTTGTAGCGTTATATATGTGACGCGATCAAGAGGAATGAGTCGGATGTCGGGGAATCCAAAATTGAGATATGGCCAATTAAAAATGGCGGCTTACATAAGTTTTGATGGAAATTCATGTATACAATTTGACATAACTTTGGAACAAAACGTCGTATCGACATGGGGTTTTCAGTTTCTGAAAGCTCTAGGTGTCTTCCTTAAAACTGTATTAAAAACTCATTTTCGACCAGGGTCGACATCCGACTCATTCCTCTTGATCGCGTCACATATACGTCGCGGGTTCCGGTAATGAAAATATCATGCTGCACGTATGTACTGCAGTTCATTATTATGGGCGATTTCCCAGTCTGATTGCAATCGGATGATGTCAAGAGGCACATTTCTATTATGTTGAATGGATTATACTTGGGTTTTTTTTATCCATTAGGATTCACAGTATTTGTGATTAGGGAAAATGGCATGGCTGTGGCAGCAGGGAATCTGGTTTATAAAATTACGGAATGCAGTAGATTCTTGTTGAACTTTTAGCCTTTAAATACAGAAATACCTATAACATATTGACATTCTATTATGTATGTATTGACATTGTTGGGATAAATCCTCTTTTAAGGGAAAATTGTTCCTCTTGCTAGGAAATTTGTATTTTTGTCCAGACCTCGTGCTAGTTATTGTACATGTAGTAACTAGGGGGAGGGGTTACTGTGCCTAAATATTTACTATTCATGGAGAATGTGTCCCAGAGAACCTTCTTGCCCTAATGAGTTTACACATCCACAGGCAATGTGAGTATCAAATATTTAAGCTACCCCCCCCCCCCCCCCCCCAACCCTCAAATGGTAAACTTGTCCCTCTTGTCCTGCCCCCTCATTTCAAAATATTTTGAAAGGTCTGATCTGGTTCCACTTCTGGGGGAGGGAGGCCTACAATGTACACACGTCGCTGAGTCACAGACACTAAAACAACAGAGTTTTGTAATATAAATAATATTATGTACATGTATAGGTCAAAAGTAGAAAATGCCGTGATTATAAGTCTACCTTTCATGTAAATCCCACATAATGTAAAGGTACCTAACGTCTGTCACACAAGTTTTTAGTAATAATTAGCTATTAAAATTGCACAATTACATAACAAATAATATAAAAAAACCAACATGTATAGATACTTTTATTTTATGATACATACATGTATGTCCAGACTCCAGATCCAAAAGTTCTAAAGAAAACGTTGATGTTCGTTAACAAGCCTTTTATCTTGCACTTGTCAAAGATCAAAACCAGACCTTATTGCGATCAATGGTTTCACATTCTGTGTCACAATTTTTTTCTTCTTTGCTTGGTTTTATTTGTGTTTGTTTTTAAATGTGTGTGTTGTTGCGTTAGGTTTTTTTCTCTCTTTTTTTAAATCATAGTCCTGAACTCCTGCGCAATATTGCAAAATATACATATTACGGAGCAACACTTGTATTAACAGTCCCTGATCCTGGCCCCTCAATTTCATTAATACCATGTTTGATGAATTATGTGAACGTCCCCAATGGCTCTCATTTGATAGATATTTCAAAGTTGAATATCTTCCAATACATCATTACACAATGTCCTGTCAAAATCTGATATAGATGTACATTAGAGATAATGATACTGAAATATATCTCTGTCAGTGTATTATCCAAATTCTAAATAATATATGATACGCATACACATTTTGACGCGTCTGCGCGTCCTAGACCTCTCACTTTCTTGTAGTGACGCGTCAGGTTTCAAATTGGAAAGACTTGCTGGTCCTGATCAAAATTGAAGGGGCCCCTTAAATTTGACGATGTATGAAAATTGAAACCTTAAGAAATTCTGTAAATTAGGTATCCATCCTTTGCTCACAACATAAACTCATTAAAACTGTCCGTAAAAAAGTTAAATTTTCAAATACCCAAACTTCAGGACCCCTGAATTTCTTGGGGGACCCCTTAAATTTATTTTTTGAAGTCTTTCATGGGACCTCTCACATTTTTGATCCAGTGCTATCCCTGTACGAGACACAAAAATGATATTAGATTATTAGGCTATTATTTGAGAATAAGCCGGCACATTATTAATGTCTCCACTTTTTTTCCACTGTAACACTTTCCATGCGGCAGTCGTCTCTGCAGATGACATTCCAAAATGTCACCAAATGTTTCAAAAATTGTCAAAATAATTCAATTTCATTACCATATTTGGAATCACCATGAGAAATGCATTAAAATAAGTACAAACATTCCTAGTATTGGTTCAGTAATTCTCGAGGCTTTGAAAGTTGGGAAAGGTTTCTGAGAAAAAAAATCTGTTTTGAAATGGTAAGACTAATATAGCCACGTGGAAAGTGTTTATTAATAAATAGTACACTGTACATGTAGTGCGATATTCTCTGCAAATAAAAAAAGGAAACCTATAAATTGAGATTGACGCGATAAAAGTAGAGATCATTCACAAAGTGTCTTTGACACGAATTCAATGAAAACGTCTGGGGACGAAACGGGTTAATGAATCTTGACTTGTGTAATGTATCATATGATGTAAATTTTAAAAGGGGCCCATTTTAGGGAGATGAAAATCTAAGCACTTCAATTACTATGTGTATGCTGGCTCATTAATATAGCACAGATTATCTATATCCTACAGTATCCTAAATAGTGTCACATTTCTAGTAGTAATCAGAACATCCAATGCATTCTCTCTCTCTCTCTTGCTTACAATTTTGAGGTAAGGAACAAAAAAAGGTTTGTCTCAGAAACCTGCACGCATTGGTATGTAAAATACTGTAAAAGCTGAAATATTCGTGGACGTTTTATTTTTCCGCAAAAAATTATAACACACGAAAAATGTTGTTTTCAACATTCTTGCCGTGCATCCAGAAGGTCGCCCGTGAAAAGAAGAAAAAAAATCACGAAATGTCTATCTATATTATCAAAATGCGCGAAAATATTGGCTTTTACAGTAGCTTTGGTGTGTAACTCTATGTGGTGGCAATGCATTTTCCCTTTTTTGTTCTCTGTAAGCTTGAATCAACACGAAAATGATATGCATAATTTGGAAACCGGTCAAAATAAACATGGCCAATAAGGTCAACAAAAAAAAGGTCATGTTGTCCTTCACAGATCTCAGAGAGGAGAGGGGTGGCTTTTTAAAAAATAAAATTAAAAAAATTCTTCTTATATCAGCGGAAGCTTAAAGTTCAGCCATCAAGAAGTTGAAATCACTCAAAAAGTCGCACATTTAAACTGTTATAATTTTTTTTAAATCTGAAAAAGAAAAGAAATCTGAAGAAGAAAAAAATATCTGAAAAAAAATATATATCTGAAGAAATAAATCAGAGCGGCCCTTAATCTGACGAGCGGGCGGTCGAGGACAAAATAACAAAAAACAAATTTTGCCTATGAAAAAGCTTTTTTGCCAAATGTTTCTGAGACAAACTTTTTTTTTTGCCTAAGTGCAAGAACATTACTTTTGTAAGTGCTAAAAGTGCCCTGAGATTGTCAATCTAAAGAATGAAGTCGGAAAAGATACAACATACTTCAGGAAATTACATTGAAAATAACATGGACTGCATTTTAGATTAAAATTGACACAGACCAAATGTTTTCTAATTAATCAGAATCAGATTTTGCCTCTAGCAAACACAATTGTTACTCCACAATGGATCGAGGAAAATATAATAACAATTTCCTGGGTGGAATCAATTGATATCTACATGTATAGGTATTCCGAAGACATTCCCATTATGTCGAAACATAATAAACCCACGATATTGATACATGAAGAGTATAAGCCGCACACACTTTAGGCCTTGTCAAATATCTATTAGTGATACGATCGCAAGATGATTGCATACAGAATCACAAATATAATAGCTGCTGTATGTGTGTCTCTGTGTCTTGAAGGTGTATGCAATCTTCTGACGACAGATTCCGCGAAACAAAGGCAGATGTTGTGTCGCAAGTTAAAACATTGATGGCTACATGAATGGCAAGAATATGAATAAACCATCTGTCTCTCTTTCTTCTCAGGTACCATACTTAGCATTATATGTGAGCCAAGCTAAACACTGAAAAAGTTTTTCTCCTCAATCCAAAATTCATCATTCATATACATGTATAGATAATAATTGTAAGCGCTTTTACACCTTTAAACATATTTAAAACAAAATCTTACCCATGTTTTGCTACTTATAATTTCCCTTTTAATAAACCAACTTCCAATTCAAGAGGGATTCAAGAGGGCACCCCAATCATCATTCAATATCACAGTTCGTGCAACAGGGAAAATACCACAAAATGAGTCCAACAGGATTACAAGATTCTTTAAAATGTACCCTTGTAAGTTGTAGCGCATCAAGGCATCCTCAGTGGAGCGAGAGTGGTTAAAAAATCAATTTAAACAAAAAATTAAAAAATCAAATCATGATATAGCCAGATTTCAATTGTAAATTCTAAAAAAATATGACCAACGAGAGGTGATTTAAGTCAGTTAAACACCCAGGAGCTTCAGGGGGCGCTGCCTCCAAGGTGGAGCTTCAACAAGTTGATTACTAAAATGTGGAGCTTCATTATATCTAGTTGAGAAAGCCTGTGATAATCTGTCAAGCATAAGCATTTTGTGACATAACATTTCGCAAATTACCAATAGTGGTCATTTACCCGGCTAAACATGAACATTTCACGAATTGGATGCCCTCAAGAAATCTATAAAAATTAAAATGCACGCGAAATGTTCATAGTTTACAGTACATGTGTCTCGCACCCTATGTTAATAAAAAACCCTTTAAAAGGGAGGTGCTAGTACAAATGAAAGACTTTAATATTTTTTAGGAAAACAGTTGGTAGAATAATAACATTGGGTAATCAGAGATTGGCACAAGAGCAGGCAGTGGATGTATTGGCAAATTTGGGCATGATATCAAGTAATGAATATGAAGACAAATTTGCAGTATAGTTGTCCGTATATGTGACGAGGTCTACCGAAATCAGACACAATTAGGCAAGATATCAAAATTGAGTTTGTAATTGATTATTGTAGTAGAGATGTGATGTTCCGCTTAATTATGGTACTCTTCTTTTTTTAATCGGACTTCCCAAAGCGGAGTTATATCATTTTCCAGTTAGTCTTCATGAAAACTCCAAACTGAGATATCATCCTTTAAAGATGTACGTACAATGACAATCTGAAACTTTCACAATAATGTTATAAACACTCTAAAAATTAAATATTTGCATTAAATTCTTAAAAAATCACCCCAATTAGGTTTTGGGCTATTTCTCGGTTTGGAGCTCTGCCCAATTCATTTGGTTTCGGTAGAACAGTTACATATGATGTAACCACCTGAGACTAATATAGTCTCAGGTAACCACAGGGTTGTCAATTAGAAACATGTAAATAGCCTCTAGTTGTTGTCATGGTGCAATTTCTAATTGAGACTCTAAGATGCTGTACACATTTACTGGCAATCAACAAGAAATACAAAAACAAGTTACATAAGAAGCACAAAACGGTTTCTTATTTTGTGTGTAATTTTATTAGAAACAAGTGTAATGTATGTTCACGATGAGAGTGATGAATGGCATGTACAAATAGAAGTTCAGGAGGGACCATAATGTTGCGTACAATCAACTGAATCAATGTATGGTTACAGATAATATTTGCGTGGGATTGAGTTTTATGACATGTTCGAACCTTTCATTAATTCTCTGTCAAACTTGGCATTGTGTATCATAGTAAAATAGTAGGCTATTACATGTATAATGATAGTTTAGAACCTTTCACGAATGTAGTTATATCAAAGTTACAGGCATTATTGAAATGGTCATACTCTTCATGCAGACAACAAACAGGTTTAGCCAGAGTAGTGTCATCATATTTAAGGAACGGTTGCTACACAAAATGCTACCTAAATGATCACTGATAAATACAGTTAACAGTTATTTAATAACAAACTATTGAATTAGTACAAACTTAAAAAATGTACTCTGTTACAGTGGAACCTTCTTAACACAAATGTACTGATAACACGAAGTGTTATTCAGGTCCCAAGCTTATAATGTTATTATAATATGACCGAATGACACAAACTTCTGTTAACACTTATTAAAATGTGAGGCCTGGCAACTTTGTTTGATATGGTTCCACTGTGTTGAATATATTTACATGGTAAGGATCTAGGTTTTTCACGGGTTGGTTCACAGAACCAGTAATAAAGTTATTTAAAGCAATCAAGTCTTGAATATTTTTTTTTTAATTGAGTCGTCACGGATTGGGTTGTAATTCACTTATAAGCTCAGTACTATCCATCATTTGGCCTCTGGACAGTGACGTAACTTAATAGATAGGCCTACAGCTTTTACGACCAGAATATCCTCATCAAACCTGGTGTATACAAGGCAGCATTTAAAGTACGCAAGCGCGTGTTATGTGCCGCAATGAGTAGAATATGCAGTATGATACATAAAGGGTTCAACAAAAGAAAGTATACCACTTTGTTTATGTCATTTTGAGTAACAGTCACAAATGTGACTTTCGAAAAAGAGACCAATTTTCTTTAAATGGTGCCACTCATGGTTTATCTTTGTTGTTAGGGGGCAAATTTGGTATCAAATTATGCCTAAAAGATTCATCTAAATGCCTATTTAGCCTGTTTAGTCAAAAAAAGTTGAATGTTACTCAAAATGACATAAAGAAAGTGGTATACTTTCTTTTGTTGAACCCTTTATTTAGAAAGTGTTATTCTACTAAATTTCCTGATAGAGTATTTTTAAATAGTTACTTCCAAGGAATATTTAAGTTGCCAACACATCAGAAGTATTAAAGTATCAAAAAGATTAATTATCTTCATTTAAGAAGCTTAAACACCGTATTAATTACTATTCAGGAAGCAGAAACTGGCAGCACAGAAGGTTTTTTCCCATAAGGAGCCCAAATTTTGTCTAGAAAAATAAGTTTTTCCAAACTATCAAACTGTCTGCAGGCGGTTTTCTTTTAAACTGTGTATTTAAGCAGGGAGGTGCCAAATAGAAATATAGGCATCTAACTACTATGTCTCCTAATATAGTTTTAAACCTTCAACATGAAACTCACTCCAAATTTTTTTTGAAAACCTGTAATATTTCTCTCACTGTGGGCTGATTTTCATGCAACATGGTACAGTTTTATGATGAGCCCTTCTAATGGAAAATCAATTTGTTGAAGCATGGACTTATCAGACAGCGGTTCTGTTTGAGGGGTAACATACTGAACAGTAAGTAAATGAAAGTTAAAATAATATATCCACAGTATTCCGAGATTTGTGGTAGTTATAACCATGGACATTCTAATAAGTCCATGTTATAACCAAGTATATTGTGATGTTTTATACCAACAAAATACGGCCCCTGATAGCAGCTTCTGTGAATCGTCACCCCTACAACAAATTGGACAGTTCCACTCTCTGGGCAGCGAGCAGTCATTACGTAAAACGAACAAACTCCGCGGTAACGACTAACGACCATGGGTTTCAATATATGTTGAGGAGTTCGATTTCTAAAAGATGTCGTCAAGTAGTATTCTTTTGTTGACGGTGGATGTTTACAATAGGTCTAACCGTTATATTTATGAGATATGAAGCCTGCCCAGTCCTGTCTGATAAGTCCATGGTGCAAACAAACCAGCTCCCAGATTAAAGGTAGATGACCCGATCACATTTTAATAACACAGAATTATTTCAAACATACGGAGATTTTCATATCATATGAAAGCTCGTATTTTTCTCATCATCATACTGAAATTTGACGGCCTACATCGGTATGATTACGGAGAAATCGATGAAATAACGTCGAATTACCGCGAATGGTGGTAACCACCGATATAGTTTGTGTACTTCTCAATGGGTACAGTTCACAGCATCTTGTGCGTCTAAAATAAGAACCATTAGAGCTATGCAACTCAAACTTTGGAACACGACTTTTTTAAGGATGACCTTTCGTGTACAATAGAAAACTTCAAGTTGAAAATCGGAATGTGATCGGGTCATCTACCTTTAATTTGAGCTTTTCTAAATAATGCGCACATTTTTCTAGCAACACTGTTACTGTGTTGACAGTGCAAACACTTCAGTGTTTACATGGCGCGCCATAACTTAACTGTGTAGTCAATGAATGACAAATTCTCGACATGGAGGGACTCCCCTTGTAAACAAACACCTCACGTCCAATTAAATCATTATGGTCTAATTCGCCCGGCCCAGGCGCTATCCTCAACACATCTCTCGTCCAATCAAAGCCATCGACACGGGTGAATGGTATACAAAGCTTCACTGTCAGTCTGTCACACTTCTCGTTCAACCAATATAACCGTATGAGAGTGTCATTTGGCTGGACCCGTTCGATAATTATACCGATTTGGTCACGGTTTCCTGAACCAAGTGACTCGAAGTCATAACGTACTTGGAATATTGATTTTGAATTCAGGCTATAAGAGCTAGCTATCGTGATAGCTAGCACAAAAACACCCCTCATTACAATTTGTTTGTCATACAAGGTTACAGTATGAAATTTGAGTGTCCCTTTCAACCTCCCCTCCCAACAATCTTAAAAGAGTTAATCAATTCACAAGGCAGCTATTTGTCAATGTCTTTTGCACAAAAATACAAATGAATATCATATCATAAGACATACAGCTAATGTTATGATACCGGTATGGGAGTACTACCCCATTGTCAGTGCTCATCCTATTCAATAAATGATAACAAAATAATGGCTGCCCATGGGGATAAATGATCGAGAGGCAGTATATGCGGGTTTATAATCATCTTTCGTCGTCGTTATATATTGCCATACCTAATCTGTTACGAGCTAGACAAATATGCAAGTGCGACAGACAACTTTACCTACATTTACGCCCTAAGACAGGTATATGAGTAAAATTCTTCAAAGAATGTCCCATCCCGTGACTGCGGTGGTTTCGCCTTTTAATCAACGAGAAACATGGGACTGTTTCTTATCGTTATATCATATCAAATTCATCACAAATGTCTATTTTTGCAAAAATTGCCTGCGGCACTGTATACGTACAGAGCTGCATTTGTTGAAATATAGGATGATATGTATCCGCGGTGAGTTTCCTTATTTTTAGACAATGGGCCTTGCTTTTAAAAGTTAAAGGTATATGACCCGATCACTTTTTGGGGGCTATGATTTTTTTTTCACATCAAGATATTTTGGTATCAGAAGAATCCCCATATTTTTCTCATTATGTCTGTAAAATATTAGAGCCCAGAAAATGTGGTGAATTACTGCCAAAGGTGGTTAACCACCAGCCAGTCTGTGTACTACTCAATGGGCACATGTCTTTTGACCACGCGCTTCTAAAAATAGAACCATTGAAGTTATGCAACTCAAACTTTGGAATGCAACAATTTTAAGGATGACCTTTCATGTAAAATAGAAAACATGAAGTTGAAAATCGGGTCATATACCTTTAAGCATAATATATATATTTGAAGAAAATATTCTAGATGTGAATAAAATCATTCTTATTTTATGATCACTTTCCCTTTTCCAGTTGATTTAGGAAATTAGATTAAACCAAATGGCAACAGTCACTCACAGCTTTCTCTTGATGGAATTGTTCCAATAAGGGAAATAACAAATAAAAAACATGTTAAGCATCCAGACTTTTTCTAAAAAAGAAAGAGAGGCCCTTTATTTAAAACTTTTTAGTGCAAAATTGCCCTTATTAGCGATACACTTTGCATAAAAAGGACCACTACTTTCCTGTAATCTTCTATTAAGTAACCCCTTCAGGCCCCCCCCCCCCCCCTTTATTTAAAACTTTTTAGTGCAAAATTGCCCTTATTAGCAATAGACTTTGCATAAAAAGGACCACTACTTTCCTGTAATCTTCTATTAAGTAACCCCTTCAGGCCCCCCCCCCCTTTATTTAAAACTTTTTAGTGCAAAATTGCCCTTATTAGCGATACACTTTGCATAAAAAGGACCACTACTTTCCTGTAATCTTCTATTAAGTAACCCCTTCAGGCCCCCCCCCCCCTTTATTTAAAACTTTTTAGTGCAAAATTGCCCTTATTAGCGATACACTTTGCATAAAAAGGACCACTACTTTCCTGTAATCTTCTATTATAAAGTAACCCCTTCAGCACCCCCCCCCCCCCCCCCCCCCCCCCCCCCCCCCCCCCCACCACAAGAAAATTGGGTCCATACTGACTGGTTGATTTGCCTTCCAAACGGTTTAATCAATCTCCAACACTGATTGAACATGACATAAGAATGCAAATAATGTCATGAAGTGTGTCTCCATTGAAAAAAAGATCTGTTCAAATCATTATATTAGACTGGCATGATGGGACCATATGATCATGATAATCATAATGTAACGTTGAAATTCCATGCCATTTGAAGAAAAAAAACTTTACTTGAAGATGGCATTTCATTTTATGTGTAGCGATATACTGTAAAACACTATAATTTCGCGGATACTTTATTTCGCGAATTTATAATTGCTGCTATTTTAGCTGGCGTTTAATTTTGCAAATCTGGAATTTTTACTGTTACTTTCAATGCAAAATTATTAGTTTCGCTGGGTATTTAATTTCGTGAATCCACATTCCACATCCCTCGCCAAATTCGCGAAATTATATACCTCTCGAAATTAAGTGGTTTTACTGTAATTGCATGTAACCTAAAACAAAGACAGACCTACACATTGTAATACTCAATGAGAGAAACGTGGGCAAGAAATCAATATCATAGTGAGAAAAAAAATCTTTTCAGAATATTGAAAATATCACAAAATACAAGCTCTAAAACTAAAAGTCTAAACTAATGAAATTTGATTGTAATCTCTTTAACTTGCGTGATAACTCACTCTATCAAAATCCAATGCAGTCATCTGCAGCCAATTTGACTAGTGAACGGTATGGCTTTATGCATAGATGTTTCAAGCTTCGGTGAGCACAAGATTTTTAATAATCAGTTTTTCAAAATAGACAATTCATATTGCATAAATAGATAACGTGTTGATAAGCGTTTATGACCAATTATATGGATCAAATTGAAAGCTTGAATCAGCCACGCTTATCATCTTTATCGGGTAAATAAATATTGATAAATCTTTCTGTTTGTTTTGTTTTCATTGACGTTGGCCTGTACATAATACTGTAGTCGGGTGAAATCTGCACTCAGTTTTAAAAGAAAGCAGGTTACCCTTTAGGATTGTCATTATAAAAATGGTTATAAAATAAATTTGGTTATTGTAGTGTAATCACACTGTATGTGTTTAAATTAGTGCCCCCGCCCATTAGGGGAATTTTTGATTTTAAAAAAGTAGTGAAATTGTGTTGACGTTTTTCCAGGCTTATTTTAATGTCAGTGACATTAATCTCCATTCTACTGTATATAGGGCCTTTCCTGGGTAATCTGGGTACGGTCTACATTTTGGGGGAAAGGTCCATTTATAAAAACAAATGCCCCCCCCCCCCAATCCCAATTACAGTCCTGCCAATGTTTATCCACCAACGCTTTGGTCAAATTATACCTCATCCAAGACATTTCAATAATATTGTGTGGGTGGATAAGTGTTGAAATGCATGTATTATTAAGGTTTATGGAAGGCCTACTTACATAAACCAATTTATTTACGGGAGCAGATACCCCCTGGGCTATCCCTTTTGCAGTGTGCGTCTATGTGCCTTGGTTACCGTAAATCGGGCCAATCAGCTTCCTTGCTTTCATGCCCGCGAGTTTTGCTCTTTGTTTTGGTTCTAGACGAGGTTCCGTGCTTTTACCTTTCCATTGTTTTGATCACATTTCTCTTCGGTTTCATCGTGACGGGTCGCTTTCCTTGAAATTCCACTCCCACCCACCCATTACTTTGGTATAATTTTAGAGTCAGCAATTTATGTGCTCGCTCTATTATTGCCATTCATTCATTAAATTGATACAATAAATTATGCAGATTAGACTATTGGACATTAAAATATTTACATATTCATATGTTAAATACCATAAATTTGAGTCAGTATACAATGTGAAATTAGCAGATGTTACTTCTCTGAGCTATTCTCTAAGGGTAGGGGTTGGCAATCTACAGATCCCTGGAATCATGTGCTGACAAAAGTTATAAATGACTCATCTAATATAATATTGGTCCTTAGTCAATTCATTAGTTCAACCATCATTGTGTCATCTCCGTAGCATAACTCTCTTAGGTGTTTATACATTAGGTTTAGGTATTTTTACTTTTCCAAAAAATTTGATGGTTGTTGATGATGCAAACACGTCTGTTATCAATTTATACAATTATATTTCCATGACTTACTATTATTTGATTATACAATTAGCATCGTCAAATGGACGATCAGATCAATCTATTTATACAAATATTGTATGTATGATAAATTTACTCTCCAATGTATTATTAAGGTACTACTATATCATTTAGTGACATATCATGAATAAATTAACACTATGTTAATTTAATTCTACAATTGAATGTTGTAATGAAAATTGCCAGTATTAATTGTAGTGAATCTACAGTCAGTTCAATCTGTTTATACAAAAAATTGTATGTATGATAAATTTACTACCCAATATATTATGTAGTGACATATCATGAATAAATTAAAACTATGCTTAATTTAATTATACAGTTGAATGACGTAATTAAAACTACCAGTATTAATTGGTGTGAATCTACAGGTGACTTATCATCAATAGATTAAAACTATGTTAAATTTAATTCTACAAATGAATGAGGTAATTAAATTACCATTATAAATTGTAGTGAACCTACATAGTTGATAATGATTAAGAGTGCCATGTTTGGGTGCTCAGTGAAGTTTAATAAATCGATGAAGCCGAGGAGCAATACCTCCAATTTTGTTTCTCTTGGGTTTGTTATCTGTAAATAAAGCGGGGTTATTATATGCAAAGTTGTAATAGTACTGAATCATATCCTACACCACCTGGGTGGAGCTGACTAAACTCCACCATTTAGTTTTCAATTTAGAAATTTTCTTAGAGCTAGATAAATTTAGCGCTGAATGAATTATACTTGCACCCACAAAATATTGTTTCTTTCTCCTCATCAGCACTAACATTCAATATTGAAATACCTTGGCCACCAGTGGCGGCACCAGGCTCATGATTTGGGGGGAAAGGGGGCAAGAATTTTTAGGGAGGGCATGAAAAAAATGATGCGCAAAGCGCGCATATTTGTTGTGCCATTTTACGCTTAAATTGTCAAATTTGGTCTAATACTAACTAATTAGGTATGAAAATGCATGCTTGCGCAAAAAAAACCACTGTTTTATTCTAAAATTGTCAACATTTGGTCTTATACTCCTATTTAACCTAATTTAGTAAGAAAATGTGCGCACAGCTTGGAAAAAATTGCCTTTTTATGCTAAAATTATCTTTTATTTTCTAATTTTAACTAGACTGATTTTTTTGGGGGGAGGCAAAGTGCCCCCCCCCCCCCCTTGTGCCGCCACTGTTACCCACATGTCTGTAGGGGATGGCATAGCCAGAGGGGGAGCGAGGGGACTGATCGGCCTTCCCCAATATTCAGTCAGGTCGTGTCGGTTGCGATTGGGACTGTCGGTTGAAATTGGCACTGTCGGTTATCTTAATTGTTTGCGTTGGTTTATGGGGACGGCACATCGTCATCCCCCCCCCCCCCCACACACACTCAAGTTTATGACTTGATGCCCCCTCTCAAGTTTGCGACTGGACGGCACCCCCTCTCAAATTATGAGTTTGACAGCCTGGAAGTTGACAGTCCCCCCCCCCCCCCCCCCGCCCCCAATATGAAAAACCTTGCTACGCCACTGGCCTGGATGGGGGGGGGGGGGGGGGGGGGGGGAGGGGAGGGGCACCATACCACCTCTGTTTTAGCCACCACATGTGACATATCCAAAGGGTTTTGACAGAGACAATTACGTGTAGTACCTCATGATAATTCATCACAGACAAATCTACGTAAATGTGTGGGTGGGAAATAGCCGTCATATCAAGCCTATGCCAGTGTTGAAATACATATATGTGATTTTCTGCCAAGTTGGGAAAGTACTGAACCATGTCCTACATCACCTGGTGGGTGGAGCTGACTAAACCTCCACCATAGTTTTAAATTTAGAAATTGCCCTCAGATAAAGTAAGTGCTGAATGAATTATACTTGTAAAAACAATACAGCAACATCGCTATCGCTTTCCTCGTGCACACTAACTTTCAATACTCGCCTACCTGAGGAAGTCAGATTAAAGCTATAGTTTAATCAGTTTAATTCGTTTTTTTATCTCTCAGCGCGCAAAAGTAATCCAAGTGTACACACAGGATTATGGCCACACGCACACGGTTTTGGCCGTACGCACGTGTCAAGCAAATGATGCACAGTGCGCTTGTTGCCTTCATGCGTGCCCGCGCCCTACTGTATTCATTCGCTGCTGTGAGGAGGCTTTGCCAATTTTGAACTGATCAAACTATAGAGTTGAAATTGATCACTAATAATATAAGAGTTTGGTGACTTCTAGGTTCTAGATAAAAACGTTTCTTCTATTTTCATACATTTTACCAAAGTTGAAATTTAAAATGCAGTGCTGTTGGTGTACATGGACAAACATACACAAATCTGTACTCACATGTAATGTAATTTCTGCCTGTTATACTAGAATCTAACAAACCTTTCATTTAACGCAGAAGGCAGTATGAATCAAAACGTTTAAATGAAATAAATTGCAAGTTTTCAGAATACTAATAGGGGATATTAGAGGGTAAGATGAGTGCAACACAATAAGGGACGCACCATTAGATTTTCAGGGGGTAGGAAGTAAGCTTAGTAGGAAGTTGGGTTCGGGAGGTTTCTTCTTTTGTTTGGCCACCGTAAGGTGGGATTGTTTTTTAATGTATTCATTCATATTGAGTTGGGTGGGGGTAGAGGGGTTTTTTTGGTTTTTTTACTCATCAGGGGGGGTTGGCCTGCATAGAGGAGGAAAATCTTTTTCCATAAACTTCCTACCCCCCCCCCCCCCCCCCCCCCCCCCCACCTGTAAATCTAATGGTGCATCCCTATAACCAGGAGCAATTCAATGTAACGGTTGCTCCTGGTGACAAAGTTTAGCAGGGGTAAACTAAAATGTGCTCCATGCTCCTGCTTAATTTTAGTCCTGACCATATTCTTCACATGTTTTAAAATCATCTCAGTCAAATTGACTTTTTCACCTTTACAAAATCAACTCTGAAAGACTAACACATATGTGATGCGATCTGTGAAAACCCGCCACATGTCGGGATTTTTCATATTGGAGATATTTATATCATAATAAAGCTGAATCTGTGCTGATTACAGAACTGTTTCGATCATTTTTCTACGATCACTACAACAAAAGTTATGAGTGAATGATGATTGTGATGTCATAAAACGCTACAAAACAAGAAATCATGAAAACAGGCCATAAAAGATACATAGTTCAATAGAATAACATTATAAGGCTACTTAGAAAATGACTAAGGTAAGTCTTTGAAGGTTAAATTTCATAAACGTGATGACACAAAGTAATAGAAATTAATTTTCTAAACAAAATCTTTAAAAAATATTTTAAAAATATTTTTTTTATTATTATTTTTTAAATTTATTTTACCCATAATCCCTATTTCACATTTTGCGACATCCGACGGGTTTTCACAGATCGCATCACATATTTTATCAACTTATGACTATCTAGAGAGAATAGTTGGCTTCTTTGCCCCCAAGGTCTTGATAGGAATGTGATACATGTAGTACACCACGCTCCATCTAAACCCCAGGTCTCTATTTTTGTGATTCATTCTCCCATAATATCTATCCACGACCACAGAAGTTCGGATGCACTAAGGGAGGCACCATTAGATTTTCAGGTGGGGTAGGAAGTTTTTGGAAGAAAACAATTCCCTCTCTATGCAGGCCAAAAAATAAAAAATCCCCCCCCCCTGATGAGTAAAAAAAAAATGTACCCCACCCAACTCAATATGCATGAATACATTGAGAGAAAAAAATTGCTGCCTTTCGCGGCGCAAAAACAAAAATTCCCCCCCCCCTTACAGCGGCCAAATAAGAAGAAAAAACCTGAACCCAACTTCCTATCCCCCCCCCTGAAAATCTAATGGTGCATCCCTAAAGCAGTGTACGTGTTTGTAAATTGATAATTTTCAAACTAATTCCCAAAGCAAATAATAGGGCTCACCTGAAATTGGTGAAATTAAAATTCATTCTTTTACAGATTACAAATGGAATGTTTTCGAAAACCTTTACAAAATTAGATTCTTGTAATTTTTAAGGAAAATCATCACAAGAATTAATTTTTGGATTTTCATAATATTGTAAACTATATTGTTTGTCTTAACATCATTACCAGGTCTTTAAAAATGGGCAAATCAGGAATCTCCTTGAATTGAAGAGGGCGTGTTTTTATTTTTAATTGGACTTTAAGGGAAATTATAATGCTGAATAAAACAAATTATATTATACTATATTACATGTAACACTTCACTTTAGAGAGAGAGAAATGCCCTCTTTAAAAAGAAAATTGTTGCTATTTTCCCCACAAAATCACATTCCCCCTCCCCAACCTGATCATCATCATGTCACTCACATGGCTAGAAAAAATGGTGAACTACGGAACGCGGTCCCCGGAAAATTTTGACTTTGAAGGGAATATTTTGGCTTTGAAGGGAAATATTACATGTAGGCCTACATGTACAAAAATATTTTCAGTTTATGAACTATAGTCCAGAAAAATCCCTGAAGCCATCTTGTAGGTATAAAAATAAACAAATTCATAGAATTTGAAGGGAAATTTTCTACATGAAGGGAAATTTTTTAAGTTGAGTTCCTGTGGAAAGCGCATTTTTTTCTGGCCCTGGTCATCACTCACCTTTGCCTGGAAGTGAATCCCATGGGAGAACGCATCCTCACTATGTAGTGGTATCCTAGTATCGTATGCATCCTCTACAAGGTTATATTTGTTCCTACGAGACGGCATTGTCAATCGTGCCGGAGTATTATCCTATCTGAAACGGTAAAACAAAAATGCTGACAACTAAAAATCTCTTTCTTTATAGAGAGAAAGTGTAACATTCAACAATAATAATTATCTTAAATACTTGAGTTGAGTGAAACTGCTTCCATTCATCTTGCTCTGTACAGTGATGTCAGATTGTATAAGCTCACATTTGTAAATTGCTCTTTTGACTCTAATACAAATGTACTTGTATACATAATACATTCTTCTGGTGGTCTAGCATGTGCATACCAACCTGAGAGGCTGGTATGGGTGAAGATCGGCGGGTGAAGATGCAAAAGTCGAGGCAAAAGTACCTGACCGACTGGAGGGGAAACAATTTCAAACTCACAGTGTACACTACAGTAGGTGAGCTTTATACTGACAGGTGGAAATTCTGTCAGGCAGGTATTTTCATACCTGATGTAAGTTACCTGCCCAACTGGCTGGTTGAAAGAGAAAAAAACTGATGTCCCAGCACTGGCTGAGAGTCCCCTTAGGCTTCCCCTCACAGAAATTATTCCAATCCCTGGTCTGTAATAGACATATTTGGCCCAAACCTTGCTTTAGTGCTTACCTGTGTTTTGCGTTTTTATAGACTCCACCACACACTTTCTTTTGATACAGTAAAACAACAGCTCTGATATAATATCCAATTCAAATTCCAAAATGAAGTCTATTCCATATCGATAGAAGTAGCAGCATGATATCTCCCAATTACATGCAACATTGCAAGCCTAGCGAGTGCAACAACTGAACCACAGAATCCAGCACACAACTAGTCCTGCAAACACCCACAGTCTCATTCTCTAGGGCACAATTCAAATTTATATACGCATTCTTCAGACGTGCCTTCTGACCTCTATTGCATTTGAAAATCATATTTCACACAGACATTTTAATTACGGCAGTTTCCTAACTGCTGATCTGTGTGCTGATTTGTCGACCTGTGCCACTGGGGATGAGCATGATTGTAGTCAAAAAGTGACTCACTATCCCTCTGCTACAAAAAATAGCAAAACTGGGGTCTGTCACTAGGGGCTCACATTCGCGTTGCTGTTAGAAAACGGTTTCCTGTTTTAGGCGGTGTGCGAACCTTTACTTAAAGGGCATACAATTACATCAGCATTGCTTGTGTATAAGAAAGTCTTCCTGTTTAGACAGTGCAAACCTAAATCATTTTGAATGCCAGGTTCGGTGGCTCTACATGTATGGGAAAGGATCTCCTTTGGGTGTAACTGAAGGAAAAGTTTATGTAAATCATAAAACCTTTTTTAAAAAAGCAATGTGGAGGTGGGGTGGGGGGTGACTGTTGAAACCATATTCATGGGAGCGATGCTGGACTTTCAATAAGGCCAACCAACAAAAAAGGTAATGTTGTCCTCCATAGCTTTCAGAGAGGAGAGGCGGGCGGGCGGATGTTTTCTCTTTTTTCTTATACCAGCGGAAGCTCAAAGTTCAGCCAACAAAAAGTTGTAATCACTCTAAGAGTCCTTAGCATATATACATATATTAATTTAATATTCAATGCCATTTAAACTGTTAAAAAGAAAAATCTGAAGAAAAAAATCGACGAGCGGGCGGTCGAGGACAATGTTACAATTTATTTTTTGGCCAAAGTAATGTACACAATGAAATAAAAGCTTTTAACAAGCTTTTTTACATCCTTAATAGTCTCAGATGTATGCTGCATTCTGCAGCCGGGTCAGAGCCGAGGGACAGCAGAGCAGCTTTCTGGAAGGTTTTTTTTAACACCAGGCACATCAAGATCCAGGAAAGATGATGAAATCATGAATGCATTTAGGAATGAATAAAGAATCCCACAACTGCCACCAATGAGATACCGTACCATACTGTACATTAAAAATCACACAACTCCCATTGAGTAATATTTATTAAATATAAATGTGAATATGAACTCACAATCCCAATTGCGAGAATATGAAGAAATCATGAATCCCACATTGATATTTTATTGCCACATTCAGACTGCTCCCACTGCGGTGAAAAAATTGCACATTCATCCCACTTGCCACCAAATACAAATAATTTACGAGTCCCAAAGCTATGTACGAGGCATTTTTGTTTTATGTTGATGCTTATACATGATAAAAGGATGTTTGCAATGCAACGTGCAAACTGCAATAGATCGAGTGTCTGATTATCAAAATGTCTTAACCCTAACTCCCCTAAATACTACCAATTTTTTTTTATTTCCAAGCGCATGCCAACGGTCTTCGATGACGTAAGCAGCCAGGCCTATATTATAGTGAGCTCAGTAAACTGCGCGAACGAGCTGAGAACCATGGTGGCTTGCATATGGTGGCCGGGGTTTTGGTCTGGAGGGTCAAAACTGGAGGTTCACCAATCCAAGATCCAAGTATACTGTGCCACAAATAACTTTAACAAGTAGCTGAGAGCCGTGGCTGGCCTATGGGGCTCCCCCGGTCGGGGAGCGGCAATTTATTTGTGGATTTCTCTTCCCAAATTGTAATCCCAGTTTAAAACCTGGGGTTTATTAGGCCAGTTTTAGCAACAAGATTCAAATTGAATTCCATATTATTTATATTATAACACCAATGCCTGAGACGATAAATCTGGCCATGGTTCAATGTTTGGCATTGTTTTTTTTTTTAATATAATTGTCCCGAACAAAAATGATGTGCGCATGCTCAAATGCTGAAATCTGTTTTTTGTAGTAGTACACATTTTATTCTGTATGGGATGATA
This sequence comes from Ophiura sarsii, assembly GCA_035610835.1. Lineage (NCBI taxonomy): Eukaryota > Metazoa > Echinodermata > Ophiuroidea > Amphilepidida > Ophiuridae > Ophiura > Ophiura sarsii. Next base: position 66,548,461 of record CM069448.1, read on the forward strand.
AATTTAAGATGGCCTAATAATATAGTAATGTTTCACAAATGTCGTGGAAGCATCAGGCACCTTTAATAATTGTTACTGCCCCTCCCCTCCCTCCATGTATTGTAGTTGTACCAAGGAGTTAACGTTAATAATAATAACTCCTTGGTTGTACTGAAGGTACATTCCAAGGATTGGTTCATACACCAAACATTCTTTTTATGTACCAAGCCACCCTGGATTGGAATAATTTACCATCTCATATTAAATATGGGATAAACAAATGTACTTTTAAGAATTCAATGAAAAAACACCTAGCAAGAAGTGCCAGGATGGCCCAAGAGTCTGCTGATACTGTTTAACTTAATTTATTTTTTTGTCCCTTTCTTGTCTCAAGCTCCTCGTTCCAGGCATCGTTTTTGTTCTTTTTGTGGGACCCCATTGGAAATACATGTAAGTTTGCTTTTTTAGCAGACTTTATGGGAACTTATCCTGGCATCTCGGCATTTTGGTGTCTGTGTTCTTGATTAGACTTGATACTATTAATATTATGTATATCTTTTGTGTCATGCATTTTTTGTATGTTGTATTTTGTATATTGTCGTTTTGCCTAATATCATGAATATACACCAAACAAACAAACACACAAGGCCTATCCCAACATGCCCAAGGAAGACCATAACAAAATAATGCTAAAATCATGATCAAACCATAGCTTCTTACATAAATGCAATCATAAACAATAGAAGGAATATGATGCAATCAACTATACTGAAGATTAAAGGCTACATGAACAGGGGGTTTACCTGTCATCCCGAGGCTGTATGTAGGATACTCAGCCGCCAGCCGCCCTACGTGCGGTAAATACCAGCTGACTACAACGGTAAACAACCGCCTTGCCGTTGCACACAGTCTCGCCAATATAATAATCATCAAACTGGGGTATTCTTCAATCAGCAATTCATTCATAGCTTACCTTAAATAACACATCAACATCCAAATTCCGTAGACAATATGTTGTATATTTCCTTCAAATAGACCTAAATCACAACCATAACGCAAGCCAAGCTAGTAATTCCATTTAATTTCAAAAATCCAACAAGAGTTTTAATGTAAACAGTGTAAACTGTACTGTAGTCAGCTTACTCGAACTCAACATTAGTGGTGGAAATTCACACAGCCAGGGGATTTTTAGTGTTTGTAGATAGTATCCTTTATTTGGATTTCCCTACATCAACCAACTATTTATATGAGTTAATTTATCTAAATAAGATCAGCTTTAAAGATTATTACAAACACATTGTATGGTGTATTCAATGTTAATCATATGGTAAATTTACAGCCATATCATCCGAAATTCAACTGTATTTTACCTAAATTTTAGAATGATTTTCGTAAGAATAATAATGTTTATGTTGCCAGTTCGTTTTAGAATCGTGTTTGATTTAGCGATTTTACAGCCATAAAAGTTAGTTTACCTTGAGAATGCTCAAGACTGCTCCACTGTTTCCCCAAAGACGGTTGGTCTCACCATGGACTGATAAAAGCCCATGGTCTCACCAAAAGTCCATGGTCTCACCATAAGTCCATGGTCTCACTCTATTCAATGATGATTTATGGTCTCACTCAGTACGAAAGAAAGCGTAAGCCTATGGCAATCTCAATATACATGTATAATAATTTGATAAACAGTGTTTATCGATCGAAAAACATTGATTTTCGACTGATATACTGAGTTTATCGAGATAAACTATGTTTTTCGAGCGAAAAACAAAGTTTTTCGAAAAAACTATGTTTATCACTAAGATAAACACTGTTTTTCGATCGATAAACACTGTTTTTCAATTTGATAAACGGAGTTTATCAATAAACTAAGTTTTTCGATCGAAAAAATAGTTTTTGGAAAAACATAGTTTAAATGAAATACATAGTTTTTCGACAGATAAACTGAGTTTATCGAGATAAACAATGTTTTTGCGAAAAAACTATGTTTATCACTAAACTCAGTTTCTCGATAAACAATGTTTATCGATAAACACTGTTACACTGTTTATCGATATTCGATAAACACTGTTTTTCGATCGATAAACACTTTTTTTTCAATTTGATAAACAGAGTTTATCAATAAAATAAGTTTTTTTCGATCAAAAAACATAGTTTTTTGAAAAACATAGGTTATCGAAATACATAGTTTATCGATAAACAATGTTTTTAGATCGAAAAACAATGTTTATCTCTATGTTTTTCGATCAGTGAACAATAAACACTGCTTATCAAATTATTATACATTGAGCTTGCCATAGATGTAAAGAGTTTATCAAACAATAGAGTTTATATGGCAAGCTCAATGTATAATAATTCAATAAACACTGTATATCGATCAAAAACAGTGTTTTTCGACCAAGCTTTGTTCTTCGAAAAAAACACTGTTTATCGATAAACAATGTTTTTCTATCAAAAAAACACTGTTTTTCAATTTGATAAACAGAGTTTATCAATAAACTATGATTTTCGATCGAAAACACTCTTTTTCAAAAAACATACTTTATCGATAAACTCAGTTTATCAAACACTGTTTTTCAATTTGATAAACAGAGTTTATCAATAAACAATATTTTTTGATCGAAAAAGATTATTTTTCAATTTGATAAACTGAGTTCATCGAAAACATAGTTTTAGCGATAAACTATGCTTTTCAATCGAAAAACCATGTTTATCTCTATAACTCAGTTTATCAGTTGAAAAACAATATGTTTTTTTGATTGATAAACAGTGTTTATCAGCAATAAACACTGTTTATCGAATTATCTTGCAAACAATGAGAGACACAGACTCATGGGAAATGCAACATTTGGTCGGACCCACCTAAGTGGTCGATTTTGTCAAAGATACTTATTTTTGTAAATGTTTAGGCCTAGTACTTTTTTAAGGGTACGGGTGCCCCGCCTCTCTTTTAGTGCCTTAGCCTTCAACGGACGGTTTTCATCCTTCAGCCAAAATTGGAAAGAAGGAAGGCGCGGATAGGGGGGGGGGGTGACGGAGGGCGGACGCCCCAGTAAAAGTTGCAAAGAGCAGACAAAGAGAAGGAACATCAAAGAGAGAGGGAGGAATGGGGGGTGGGGGAGACAGCAATGACCTATTTTTTCGTTCAAGTGGCAATATAGGTAGGCCTAACAGTCAACGGTAGCTTTTATCGTTCCCTTTCTTTTGGTCATAAATAGCCCTCTATCGGTCAAATCTTTGCACTTCCATTTAATTAAAGGGACATTAAGTGGTGTTGAAAAGTTTAAATGTTTAAAAATTTAATTCAGAATTCAAGATGAACATAAAAAATCGCCATTAGTGTTGTTTCTACTAACAAAAAACACAGCAAAACTAGATTAAAACAATATCATCGCTATTTATTGAAAAACGCCCTCTATGTAAATATGGTTCGCGTTATGTATCACGCGTACTGCACGGGGATACTGTCGGACGTAAAATGCTGGTCCCGCGGGACCAGCATTTTTGAATCGACGTTTTCTGGTACAAAGAGAGCTGATTTTTCCTAATCCTTATGGGTGTAAGTTCATACATGTAGGCCTAATAAAATTATAAAAATAAACTAATCTCAGTTTTTATCATAATTGAGGGCGCTGCCTCCAACACACCTCTTAGTGTCCCTTTAATAGAGACCAATATGGTTGCGCATAGTAAGGCAACAAGCGACGTATAGATAGATGGGGTGACAGGTGACGTCACATAATGGCGTATCCAGGACTGTTTTGATGGGGGGGGGGGGGGGGCCAAATGTTGTATCCTTGTGAGCTGAGTGAGCGAAGCGAGTGGAGCGACCAGCGGGTGGGGTCCATGGGCGAAGCCCCTGGAAGCTCATGGGTTTTCGGCATTTTAAGGCAAATATTCAGCATTCTGAAGCAAGAAGAATTAGCCTAGTTCGAGATATTATAATGTTTAAACCTGTATAAAAAATGTGCGCGAAGCGCGCAAAAATATTTTCAGTTTATGAACTATGGTCCAAAACCCTGAAGCCATCTTGTTAAGCTTAAATGTTGAAACATTGGAACTAATAGTGCGCGGAGCTTGCAAAAATTGAACGTCCTCCACATTATATGTAGACTTAAGGTA